>JBBIGC010114108.1:0-23700 GCA_037576955.1 Lepidarchus adonis
GAAAGACTTTTAGCTCTAAAAAGCATTTGAAGCTGTGAAATCTGCCAGAGGAGGTGTTACTAAGTACTGATTATGTAGGGTGCCCAAACTTTTGCATAAGCCTGTATAAAAGACAAAGTTCATGCCCTAAAATATTACTATCCTGGCATGCAGAATGGTTTTATCAGAAAACACTGGGTGTGACATAACATACAAAAAAACACATGACTAATCAAGTCAAGTTCTGTGTTCCTTTTCATTTTAACATTTGTGAATTAGAAATAAAAACTAAAAACACTAATTATGCAAAAACAACCATAAAATAGGACCATCAGGAAAAAAGATAAGATAAACCTTTATTGTCCCACAAGTGGGAAATTCCACATTGTTACAGCAGCCGGACAGCAAACAGAGTATTAAGAAAGTAAGAAGTTGCTTAAGAAATTACAGGTAAGATAAAGTAAGGCAAAAAATAGAATAAAGTAATAAAGTAATAAACTATTACAATAAATATAAGAAGTATTTACACAAATAAAAAAAAGTGTACAGCACTTAATAAATATGGGGAGATTATGGTGGGTTTGTTTATTGAAGAGTGACAGTGTGGGTGTGTATGTGTTTCTGTTAAGGAGAACGCAGCAGAACAGGCCTGTGGTAAGAAACTGTTCCCCATCCTGACAATAAAGGCTTGTGTGGGGTCATCTACAATGTTGGTGGCTTTGTTGATGCAGTGCATGTTATACGTGTAACAGAGACTTGAAATAACATGATAATCTTTCAGCTGTTCTTACCATCCATGTTAGGGTTATACAGTCTGAAGCAGTGCAAACCAGCATTCGATACAGTGTGCTCTCCTAAAGTCCACAGCCTGATGCCAGCAACCTTAGGAATGTCTGCACAGAAGGGCACCTTTGGCAGAGTAAGCAGGACTAATCAATGAGCAACTGGACTAACAAAACAAACAGAACTGATTAAAGCATCAGGAAAGTGCTGTAACCCGCCGCCAGGAACAGAATGACAGAACCCAAGTGCAAGTGGGGAACGAAAATAGAGCAACACACTCATGTCTGGTTCTTACCTATGCAGAAAGAAAATGGGCCGGGGTTGAACACAAGCAAGTGCATGACCATCAGCCAAAAGGAGATAGAAAACCTAGCGTGCTATTAATGATGGCGTGGTGTTAAGACAAGGTGGAGTACATCCACAGCTTCTGGTCAGAAGAGATCCCTGAGCATGCATGCCTTCTACATGTTGGAGCCTCACCAAGCCCAAACTGCCTGACAGAACAAAACTGAAGGTGCCTCCCATCAGGAGCACACCTCCCTTCAGGAGCACGTCTCCCTTCAGGAGCACGCCTCCCTTCAGGAGCACGCCTCCTAAAACCAGAAGGAGCAGGTTGTGGCTACAGGGTGAGGGGGGCCCACAGAGTCCATGAATGAGATTGTTGATTATTCCTGAGTAGCACACGGCTCCTTCCACCTGCAGAGAGCGTCACAACCCTGGAGAGGAGCACCTGCCTGCCATACCTTTATCCAATCACTACGAAATAATTGCAGGAAAGAGACGTACAGAGATAAAACCTTCACAAAATAATCCACGCTCTGTTCCAATGTTCTAAAAGCCAAACTCAGACTTAAGATTTAAATGTGGCTGTGGAGTCTCAGCTGAGATTTTTTTGCATCTAACGGTTACAGTTTCAAAATTTAGAGCATCATACAAGCTGTTGAAACGTTTTCTTCAGCTCTCAAACAAATTTCCTGCACTCAGTCGAGCAAGAGGAGAGAAGAGGTAGCGTCAACTTGGCAGCAAATGTTTAGTCATTTAATTCTCGATATTGCCGCCGCCATAGCGATTTTTGTATTGTGGAAGCAAGGACAACGATATATCGCAATATTGATATTGTGGCCCAACCCTAGTTTATAATGTCGTGCCTTGATTACTGATTACTGGTCTTCCTCTCAAGTCCCTACAAAAACTTCATCCAGAACTCTGCTGCCACAGTTCTAGTAAATGATTATCTCACATCACTCTCATCCTCCTTCAATTACACTGGCTTCCTATTTAGTCACATATTAAAATTAACTAATTAAAAGTTTCACTATTAAAGCCATACACAATCTTGCGCCCATGTACAATAGTGAACTTAGTACAATAGTGAGCCCTACTCCGCCTCTCGCTCCTTTAGGTCAACAGCCTTCTGATGAACCCTCTTATCCATCTTTCAGTGCTACTGTGTATCTTTTCCACATTTAAATCAGAATTACAAACCTTTCATTTCCATGACTACTTTTCTTCCTCTCCTTCCTCCTCTTCCTAAATGTTTTTTCCTTCACTTTGCAAAGTGACCTTGGTTTGTGAAAGGCACTATATAAATGTAACTTAATAATAATAATAATAACGTATATATCTTCTAATAATAGCCCATCTTTTATTGACGCCTGCTTCCAACAAACGCCGGGATAAAAAGATGTCGCCACAAATAGACGCCATTCTTCTTTAAGTGCCGGTCTGTAGTAAACGCCGATCACCAATGACCCACCGCACTTACCGTACATTAATCCTCTCTTCTTACCACCTGGGCTCCGCCCTCCTGCAGTGAATCATACTGTAAATACCTTTTAATAAAAACACAATCTAATAAAAGCACCCTTTAAAAGAAATGAAATGTTTTGTATTTGTCCCATGTTTCATGTAATGTAAAACATAGAACATAGAGAAAGAATCATATTTGATGTCGTGCTAGGAAAAAGCTTGGCTCTTTCTGAAGTTTTTCGTGCTTAGCTAGGACACAAGAGTGCTTAGGAGGATCCCTGGAGAGGAAGAGGCTTTGGTCATAAGCAGTTCAAATATCCTTGCTCTAACCAATTCAACAGAATGTTATCATCAATTAGAGAAGCTGGAAAACAAGTCATCCATCATCACCTTTAATCGCATAAGAAGACATTCTAGCTACAAGGTAGTGGTGAAGAGAAACCATAGCTGGACATGAAGTGCTGTGAAAAATGTAGGCAATTAGAGATAATCACATGTAAATCTATTTGTTTAAGCAATAATCATTTGTCTGAAAGAAAACAATTGAATTGATCCAAATGCATTAATAAACAATATGTTTAACCATCAAATCTCTCATTGAGCAAGAACAGGACTCATGGCTACTATCCTAAACTTAGTTCAGCATTAATAAGTAAGATCGGGTGTGGTGATGGGATTTAACTTTGATGGAGCGCAGGAACCAGACCTGTGATCTTCTAAAGAACATATTGTATATCTTTCAATAGTAGCCCCAGCGTTTATTAAAAAAATTATAGGGACGGCTCAGCGAGAGAGACCGGCGGTTGTTAGAGACGGGCTATTATTCTCCTTGGAGACGGAATGGTAATGTCGTGCAGCTTCTTCGCCTGAATGTTCTTTTGTGTATGTTACCACACAGAGTTTGAATAATGAATCAAATGAACGTTTCCTTCCCATCGCTCACACTACATCACCCTGTGGGTTATGATTGACGTGGAGACGAAAGGGCTAAATGTACAAAGAAATTTCATTTAGACTTTCTCCCTTCCTCAATAGCATCTTCCATAGTAGCATCTACGGAAAGTGCGGTGGGTCATTGGAGATCAGCGTTTACTACAGACTAATGGAGATGTCATCTCTTCGAACACAGTGTTTATTGGAAACAGGCGTCAATAAGGAACGGGCTATTATTAGAAGATATATGATATTAATAACACCTTTGCAGTGGTACTGCTGTCCTCCACACATCAGACTGGGGTTTAGCTCCCAAAGTGAGCCAGCACACCAATAAGCATAGTGCTACATTTGTCTACATCTGTTGTCGTGTTGTCTGCCAAATGCTTAGATAAAAGTTCACTTTCTTTCTTAAGGATGTGCTATCAGAATCAGCAGATATTCTGCTAATTATTATATTTTTATTACACATATGAATTATTATGGTAATTAGGGTTAATCAATTTCATGATGTAAGTAACAGGCAGGGAAATGTACTCCCATTTTCTTTGAATGCTACTATAACACTCCTACAGCAAAACATTAACTGCTAAGCAGCCAGTTTCCTTACTTTTAGTTTTTAATTTTATTTGATGTGCTATTTAGCAAATAATGTTATATTATAGGTTAGCTAACAGAACTCAACTTTATATCTTTAGCTTGCTCAGTATGACCTTTGGGTTTTAAAAAGCCAATCATAATCAGCCAGTTTGGCTGAAAAGGAAACTTGCTGCCAAAATAAACAGTTTGAAACCATTTTTTTTTGGCAGACTAAGGTTTTTGCAGGGCGCCAAAAGCTTGTTTGGGGCCGTTTTAAAATGGAATGAGCCTGGAAGAGATAAAATACTAATTAAATATGTGGCATCATCATATGCTACCATTCGGGCCGTAATATCATTACAGCCTATTAGGACAACTCTATTTCTATCAATACAAATGAGCCTTTTTATAACCTGCCTAACATTGTTCCATCCTGTTGAGAAGTCACATAGATTTGTGAGTTAGACTTTCCTGCCTAAACGGTTTGGCTAGTGAGATATGCTCCAACATTCAGCGGTTCCTTGATTTACGATTGTGTTACAATTACTCTTATTCCCGAAATAATTTGAGTGATTCTAAAGCCATCTCAAGTGCCATCCTAATTTGATTAAACGGGGGGAAGTAAGGGAGGGGAATTTAAAATGTGCACTACTCCTCCAGTGATGAGTGGCAAAGCCATTAGGAAGATAATGATGTGAGATTAAATTATAAACGTAATGTCTGGAAGGGCAAACAGTGGGGTATGGAAGAAGAATAAAAGATGTGACCAGAACCATGGCCAATCTTCATTTCTGTTACATACAAAACAAGTTGCATTACAAGGAGCATACAGTTACTTAAAGTTCATGACAGACCTAGAGCGTGTGCTTTAAACGTAACGATAAAAGCAATCTTGTGTGATTCTAAAGATAGGAAGAAGGCTCAATACGCAGAATATCAAATAAAATATCCCAATACATTACATGGCACTTTTTCAAAAGCTGTAGAAGGCAATTGCTAACACTTTGTCACTACTTTTTGCTCAATGTCCCAAAGTTTTGATTTGGTATTAAATGTGAGTCCCATTTGATCTGAACTTTTAACATCTACAGTACATAGTAATATGAGCAGATTCAGAGAATTCAGAAGATGCTCGTAAAGAGAAGAGTTGGTAAAGGGCAAGGTTGGAAATAACGGTTGAATGTGTATGAGTTTTGCGCTCTTAGGTAACACTGTCTACGAATCTGTCATGCTATTGTGATGAATATCAGCTTAGAAATATTTTGGAAAACTATTGTCACTTACACAAGACGGCTGTCATACATCGACTCTATGCAGAAATGTAGGCTTCATGAAGAGGAGAATCAGATAATGGTAACGGTCCCAGTAAGGTAATGGTAAGTCCCAGACCAGGTACCACTGAGGTACCACCCACACTACACTGCTACCTGGGCACTGTTGATAGCCGACTACTGCTTTATGGGTGGATGGGTTAAATGCAGAGGTCACATTTGATTGTGGTGCACGTTGTATAAAGAGTTGTGTTTACAATGACAAACAGTCACATTCAGTGTTTCACTTTCAGGAGCAAGAATGGACAAAAACTTCAACATTTAAGATTCTCATTTCCAAAGTGATTAAAAAGTACAGAGGTAGATATGCCTTTGTCAAATTACAAACCATTGGGATCATTGTCATGCTGAAAGACCCAGCCATGTTTCATCTTCAATGCCCTTGCTGATGGAAGGAGGTTTTCACTCAAAATATCACAATACATGGCCCCATTCATTCTTTCATTTACACAGATCAGTCGTCCTGGTCCCTTTGCAGAAAAACGGCCCCAAAGCATGAAGTTTCCACCCCCATGCTTAACAGTAGGTATGGTGTTCTTTGGATGCAACTCAGCATTCTTTCTCCTCCAAACACGACAAGTAGACTTTAAATTGACGAGTGGAGGATAGAAGAGCTTCATAAAATGTTAAAAAAAAAGTTACAGGTCTGGGAGAGCCAGAAATCTTGCTTGTTTGTAGGTGACCAAATACTTATTTTCCACCATAATTTGCAAATAAATTCATTAAAAGTCAGACAATGTGATTTTCTATGATAAGCTATGATGAAAATTACAAGACACTCTCATCTTTTTAAGAAGGAGAACTTGTACAATTGGTCGATGACTAAATACTTTTTGCCCCAATGTATAACATATATATTGACAGTAAAATAAATGTTAATGTGAATTATGTTACCACATATTTTATTTTCTGGAAATTTGGTTTATAATTCAAATTTTGTCAATGAATCAATCCTGAAACCTTGGAATGTCACACCCATTTTCCCACAGCACAGTAGAACCTTAACTATTCAGAAGTTTGCATGACTATTTTTGAAAGATTGCGCATGCATTTGGGAAATGCTGTGTAGCCCACACCAATGGGAATAGTTCACAAACGACAGAGTGCAGCTACCATGGGCTTTAGGCCTTGATCATTAATCTGAACAGAGATATAGATGCTACAAATGCACACACATGCATTTTTTTCTGCAAACGTGTGATTTTGTTTTGCATCACTTGGGAATCACTTCTTCAGAATATGTAAAAATACTGATGCACTGCATAGCCCAGCAAACACATCAAATGAGTAGTATCACAAAAAAATTCAAATGAAGACTAAAAGCTGCTGGGATTTACATTATTCAGTAATTACACAACAGCATCATCAAAATTCAACATAGAATAGGGAGAATAGTGAAGTAGTGACAATATTCTCAGAAAAGCCAGACATCATTGATTGTGATAATGACATTATATGATCAAATTGCCCATTTCCAGACAAAATATCACAGATGGGAAATGATCTCAAAATTGTGTAAAAATAAATAAATAAATAGAGCCATTCTTTATTGACAAATTTACTTGGCTGCTAGAGAAAGGAATTTGTCTTCAAAAAAAGGAACAAACCATAGTCCATAAAAATCTAAAAGGCGACAGGGAGGGATGAACAATACAAACCTTACACAACAACGATTTACATAAATTAATGAGATGAACCCCAGGCCCTGAATTTTGATGTTACATGGTGACCTGGACTCTTTTGCTCCAGTGACCAGGGCAACATCAGAAATTTATTTTCTGTCTGTTTACTATGTGCTTAGTGACTAGAACACATGCACTATAGATTACAAGCAAGAAAATGTGACTTGGCTTCGTTGTTTTTAATTTGATGCCCAAATTACATATTCCATGCTAAATGGTTACAACTGGCACGGTTTAGCAGCTTCTGCCGCATGGCCTTGGTAATTCGTTCCAAATATTGAAAAGGTCTCCAGTGTTTAAAGGCTTGTAGCTCTTCAGTGGGTTTTTTTTCTTTTTTCGCTCATGCACCAGTGTCTCATAATAAAATCCTAGACTGTAGCTCGCCAAAGCCCATTTCAGAAAAGCAGATTAAAATCATTAGTTTTAGAGAATACAAACAGTATCCATCTGCCCATTAAAAATCTTGCATTGTTTATTCATTTGACTTTTTGCCTGTAATGCTTTGACCCAAAATAATACATTTCTTGTACAGCTAGTGTTATTCTTAGTAAGGTGGATTATGCTGTGTAAACTGCTGTGTCTCCTCTACATGTGTGATATATATTATATTTGATATACAGTATATTTATACATTAATTCACTTTCAAATGTAAGTCAAAATAAAAAAACATTAGTATAAAGATGAAGGTTGATATAAAACAGCCATTAACTTCTATTGCTGCATGGCAAGTTAGAGTAAGTTACAATGTGAGGCGTGATGTGCTGAAGGGTTAAGATAACGAGAAGCCACATTGTGGTGAAACGTCTTTCTGAGGTGAAACGTCTTTCTTTTCTGCCTATTGCAGGATTCCATTTCATATGTGGACATTCTCACTGCCTACCTCCACACCCTTAACATAATTTCTCTGTACTGTATTTGGCTTTCCTCCATATTCAGCAAAGCACTGCTGCCCAGCAGCATGAAATCCATACCTGTGTGGCTTTAAATAGTTTAATGTAATTATTGGACAGTTGGATTAAACAGTGTTTTCACAAAAAAAATATAGCTTTAATATATGCACATCAACAATACGATACATGCTTATTAACCCCATGCAATAAAATTATAATACAAAATCCCCGTAATGCCACAAGAGGAACTCTTCTTTAAGCACATCATCAAATCTGTGCCTCCATCCAGCTGCTGTAACCGAAGCAACGATCCTGCCTCAGATGTTATCCTTAAAAACCACTTTCTTACCTAAATGTTTTTTTAAATAAAATGTATCCCATATGAGCCTGAAATGAATGACAATTTCTGTGTCTGTACACTTATGGACACTATACAATAGGGGTTTAAAAAAGAAAACAATTCAAAATGGAAAACTGGTCCAACAGACTATAATGAACTGTATTGATTTACAACCTAGATCAGCTTTGAATCCAAAAAGAAAACAGCTAAAAATCAATTCAACCATTCCAAAATCGATGCATTCAGAAGTGTATGCCTGACACATGCCTGGAAGAAATTTTGAATTTTAGATGTTTAGAAAGCAAAGATTGTGGAGGTGAAAGTGTGGAGTCGACTCCAGTTTTCCAAAAACGAAGAAACAACCATTCATATTCTTCAATGCACTAATATAACATGGTGAGTTTGTTTTTAAAATATGTACGTTCATTTGGAAAATTAATTTGCAGTGTGAGCTGTGCATTTTCAAAGAGTAGATAAAGTACTCCCACACTTCTTTTTGAGATTTCAGACACAATTGCTCTTTTCCTTTCGCTTTAAGTTCACAATTCTACTCCTCACCTTTAAAGCCCTCCACAGCCTTGCTCCTCTCAACCTCACTGACCTACTGACTCCTTACACTCCTTCTTCCTGAAATGCACCACCAACATTGAGAGTAACATCCTCCCTCTCTGCCCCATAATGCTCTCTGGTCGCTATGGTATATTCCTTTGAAAATAAGTTTTCAGTGCTGTTGTAGCGATCTCAGGGTTTTCTGCCATGACTTTCATCCAGAATACCGGCAAAGTTGATGTCTCGAACACACTTAAACGCTTTGGATTTAGATTGTATTTTATTTTAAGTTTTAGTAAAAAATTATTAAAGTCCAATACAAAATGCTCCACGACCCAGTACTGGTGGTTGGGGACCACTGGTCTACTTGTTCCACACTTTCCACTCTAAAAGGCAGTGCCATGGTACCAAGGAATTCACTTTCATTCTCTTTCTTTATGACTGCTGCTGTCTCTCGTCATTTAAATGTTCAAATCTGCATTTTAGTTGTGTTGTCTTTGTTAAAGAACCTTGGGTTTGTGAAAGGCACTATATAAAAATAACTTATTATAATATTTTTTTAGGTTAAGCCATGAACTCACTCTAGTTTATACGACACACTTAATTGGTGAAAAAATTTTACAATAAAATGTTTTTGTTGCTGTTTTTATTGATAATGGCTGGTCAACAGCTCTACTTTTGTATTTATTTATATTAAGATGATATCAGATATCATTCGACAGATGTCTAGACCTGACTGAAATCTGACTCATATTTCAAAGGTTTATTTGGTGATGCATCTGCACTCTGGAGAAACAGAATGTTTAGGTATATCTTTGTAATCCAAGAAGATGCCATCCCATTTTCTACATTCTATCAGCTTGGTCAATGACAGAAATATGCACTGGCCCACAAATCCATACATTGTTGCATATGTAACTTATATATATTAGGTATATAGTAGGTTTGTTGAAACATGACAAAAATAATGATCACCATGATTTTTTGTTCTGAAGTATTTGTTATTTCTCATCAGACTACTTGAAACCAAAGTGTTTCCAAAAAGCTGGACTTGTTTTGGATCTTGTTGACCAAAGGCTCTCTTTCCATCATCTTGGCTTAAGCTGAAATAAACACATCAGAGTCTGGCTGAGAGTGAGTTGGGCGTTTGGGGAGGGCTGAAAGCAGACTGCTGTAAAAGAAAGGGGTGTGGTGGATAGATAGCTCAAGATAAAACAAGATTATCATATTATAAGACGCAGCACAATAGCAGTTTTATCTCCATTATATTATTTTCATTAAGTCAAAATGGTCAAAGAAAAGAAAATATGAAAATGGAACAGCCCTAATATAAAGTGTAGTAGATGGGAATTATTGTAGAAGAGAGGATATTACTACAATAGAGAGTGAAGCAGTATCGCAATTTTGAACATTACAGCAGTATCATATCGAACTTGAGAAGAATCATAGTAGCTACTTTTTTAACCGTAACTTTCTGGACCGTATCATAACCCATGTACTGAGATACTAAACAGTGAGAAAAATTTATATCCTGAATACAAAGTTAATATAGCGTAAGCCTTAACATATAGACATTTTTATTACCCTGGAAAATTTGCGGTTTTGGGATTGTGTTCCCAAACAAAATCAATCAAGTGATTTAGTACCATCTTCAGGTGCACACAACCAACTTCAATTAACTCCACAGAGAAAGTCCATTGAGTCCAGAAAGTGATGTGCATTTCATGGCAACACGTATTATGGGAATTGCCACAGTCAATGGTCAGCTTCCTGTTTTGCGCATTCCACTCTATGGAAGCAGAAGGAGCACCTCTTTAATCTTTGATGAGCTCTGAGCCACTAGGAGTGGCAGAGCACTCAATCTAACTTGACAACTCTCTAAAACGTGATTCCCCAGAGCCTGCGGTGGAATCACAAGCTTGAGTATAGAGACAGAGTGGCGCTGTAGGTCACAAATCAGCTCAAACATTGCTTTAATAGTCTCCACTATAACAAAACTGGATGACAATTTTCCTAAAGCTCTTCCGGGGTGACCGCTAACAACATGCCCTGAAGCAGGGAATCCAAACAGTGAATATTAAGTGAACAGGTGCCCTAATGAATTGGATCACTGACAGCTATAACAGAGCAACTCTTTAAACCCGCATGTCCCCAACTTGAAAGGTCCCTCTTTCAGAAACACAGCGAATTAGAACTGATTAGACATGGGCAGGCATGCCAAGCAAACCCGGGGCAATCCAAAACATCCATAACTGTGTGGTTAATTCCATTAATATGTAAAATGACATTTCTGGGGAAACAGAAGTCATTCTGTCGGGGCAAAAATGTCACAAATGTTACATTGCATGCTTCAGGCTCCTCATTAGAGGTTTGAGTATAAAATAACATTAATAATCTGTCAATTTGGAGACTGTAAATTTAATCCAAAAACAGCTAGAGAGTCTAAAGGACCCATTTCCTACATTTTTCTCATCTATCTCCTTCTGTGGTCCGCAGTCGTTTCTAACCTTTCTTTATCCCGGGGTGTTTTAAAATCATGCATTTTAATTAGATTTTTATATGCAAATGACTTCTATTGGGATTGGCTGAGCCGCATTCAGAAAGTAGTCTCAGCTGAAACACTTTTCAGTGTGAACAGCCAAGTCTGAACCAATTAACATCATAACATCATAAGACAATGAATTCAAAACAGGCTGTTTTTGTGGTGGAAAGTAAATCTGTCAGTCCAAGGGAAGCAATGTGGGGGCAATAAAATGGAACACCTCTGTTTAAACTACATATTCAGATAATTATAATTATCCTCAGAATACACATCATTTATGTATGTGCGGTTTTATTTAATTAACTGGTACAAAAAATAGGCAATCAAAAACATTTTATTTTTCTCCAACAGATCTTAGAAAATAAATTATGCATTAAAATATGCATAATTTTTTTATATCCTTAATCATTATTGTATTTGACCAAAAGAAATGTTTGGATGACAATAACATGCTTATATTTCATACATATCAGTCCTAGAGTACAGAAAGCATTTGGCCAGAGGGGTATATGACTACCAGCGTGGGCCCGTGGAACAGTGAAACTGTTCTCTGGAAAGACTAATTAATCAACAACATGAGTATCTGAGCAACGTTCCTTCACCTAGTGCCTTCCTATAATAGCACACATAACTCTTACTGTGTTACATACTGTGTATTTTGATTATTTTTGTGATTACCGTATATCTTCCAATAGTAGCGTTTAATTGAAAAATTATTGGCCTGGCGTTTAATAGAGACAGGTGTTTAATAGAGACAGGTGTTTAATAGAGACAGGCAATATTCTCCTCACAGACAAAATGGTGATGGTATTTACAGCACAAAATGTTGTGCAGCTCCTACACCTGAATGTTCTTTTGCGTATGTTACCGCACAGAGTTTGAATAATAAATCAAATGACCGTTTCCATCGCTCACACTGCATCACCCCGTGGGCTATGATCGACGTTGTTACGAGATGAGGTGTGTTTCTGATGAAGATGGAAAACGGGTGGGGCAGCGTGTGCGAAAGAGAGATGGAGTTAGAATTTGTTTTGGTGGAAGTTAACAGAGTGAGTTAGCGGTTGTTGTGTTAGCGGCAGCTCGTTTAATCAGTAAAAGAGCACGAACGTTACAGAGTCAGGAAAGAGCTGAAACTGTCATTTTTAAAAGGTACTTACAGTATGATTCACTGCAGGAGGGCGGAGCCCAGGTGAAACAAAGAGAGGTTTAGTTCACGGAAAGCGCGGTGGGTCATTACAGATTGCCGTTTAATACAGACTGGCTACTAAAGGAGATAGTTTTTTACTATTTTACTATTACTATTTCTATTTCTATCTTTCAAACATGGCGTTTAATGGAAACGGGCGTCAAAAAGAGACAGGCTATTATTAGAAGATATACGGTATGTGGGACACAAAGTCAGTCAACATCATTTTGCGTCACTAAATCATTCAAGAAGTTTACAAAAAGTAGTTTATTAAAAAATAATTTACATACAGGGCTGTTACACATTAAACAAGAGAACACATATGCCAGTAACATATAGCTATGTTTCCTCAGAATGTGAGAAATATTATTTCAGCAAATCTAATACCAACAATGTGATATCAGGGAGCACTCTACACTTTTACTCAGGTTTGCTTTCAGCAGCCATCAGCCTCAGCACTTTACCCCAACAGCCTAATACACCCACATGAAGCTGTGCATTTTCACAGCTTCACATTAATTCTGTACACCAGCCAGTACATCAGTCACAATCAGCTGGTCAATCATACGGTCCAGGCTGCTCAACTGAATCCCACTTCCAAAATGTAAGATCTACATTCCCAATTGATTAAAAAAGTCAGCATGGTAACTCCAACACTACAAAGTCCATTTGGTAGTTGGTTTGGAAAACTTCCTATTGAACAGGCTAATTGTTAGCAGATGAGATATCATGACTGGGGATAAAAGTAGAAAGGTAGTGCACCTGACCTCTTTTAACAACTAGAGTACATAATATTGTGAAAGATTAGAATTCAGAGACACCTCAGTGCATATATGGGAATTGTTGGCAACCACTTTTGATTTGAGAGGGTCCCAATAACTACTAACCCACCTCTGGATATGCTTTTACATATTCAAAAAGAAAAAAACAATAACAGTGTAGTATTACGTAAATAAGTTCAACCGAATCACATTTCACTACCACATGATAACTTGCATTCTGAGAGGGTGCCATTCAAGCACACTCATCACTACTAGTAACACTTTAGAAGGGAGTAGCACTCAAAGTGAAGAAGCTTTAATTCTGTGAAGCATCAAGTAATTCCCACTTGAACAAAAGCTTCTGCATGCTATTATGAGCCTGCCACTGAGACTCGGTACACAATAAGATTAAACAGGAGGTGCCTTTATCTCTGTGCTTCACTTGGACTCCTCATTACAAACATTGTCAGTGTGATTTACTCTGACCTACACAAACTAAATGAGGACAATGAAACGTACAAAGCTATATTCTACTGAGAATATGACATCAGCCCATTTCAGAAATAAATTGTTTTCTTCAAGAATGAAGAATATATTTCCTCACTCCATCAGACAGGGGAAGCACATCCAATTTACTATAATCATCACGTGAGGAAACCGCACCTTATCCAAGGCTGTGCTGTATCAATACAGCAGTGTATCACTGATTCTGTGATGCTACAAGTGGAGGTACATGTTGAATGAAAGACAAAAAAAAATCAAATGCCCATCATGATATTCTGCAGTCTTTTCACAATGTGTATATATATATATATATAACTTAAAACTTGAAACATCGTGTCGAATTCTTTCAGGAAGAGGCCCGGTCACCAAATAATTTTAAAGATTTTATTTAACAGAGAGAAAAATTACAGTTACAGGCAAAAATTCTCATGTTCATGAGATTCCAGAGAGATAGCAGAGAGAGAGAGAGAAAGCATGACTCAGGTTGTCCAGAACTGTAGTTCTGAAGTCTGAACACACAGAGAGAATTGGTCTCAAATCAGGACATGAATGGGCATGTTAATGAGCATGTCAATGGGCGTGTAATGGGCGTGTTCAGAGTCTGGAGTGATCAGGTGATATGGCGCATATTCAACATGTTTAAGTGGCGTATGTTTGATATATGTTTTGTACGTGCGTATATATTCTACAATGGCTTAGAACACATCTCAGCCAAACAGATTTTAGGCCTGGAACTGTTTAATAAAACAAAGATGTTTTAATTGTGTAATTCAATAAAATCAAGAGAAATACACTTGCATGCCTATGAAAGTATTTCAGAAAATATGGTTTCTCTTGCATATAAAACAGTTGCAATGCCATAGCTCAATGCCAACATGTCCAATCATAATACTAGCAACACAGCTAACCAACTAGATTGCATTTGAAAATATACACAACTTTAGAATTTGATGGCTGTAACATACCCAATAAATAGTTAAAATAAGAAGGAAAAGTGTATAGAATTATTTAAGTAACACTCGTTTGGAAAATCTCCTATTAAGCAGGCTAATTGGTTGCAGGTTTTGTCAAAGACAAGCAGGGGTCATGTGTCACCCCTTTGTACTAATTCCCATTAAAATCTGTGTTTGAAAAGTTTATTGTCAATACAACAATATCAGAATTAGAATCAGAAAAAAACTTTATTATCCTGGAGAAAATTGTACACAGTGTATTGAAGTGCGTTTCACACAGGCCCCTGGGGTGCATTTATAAAGAATGTAAAATAAAATATATAAAATATGTAAAATATATAACATATAGAGATAATGTTTAAATACATTACCCTAAATAAACAATACCTATAAATCTATAAAAATACCTATTTTTATAGATGTTTTTCATCATCTATAAAACCTAACATGGTAAAAAGATTCAGAGAATTCTTAATGCATAAAGGGGAAGATCAGAAACCACTGTTAAATATGTGTGTCATCCTCAAGCCCAAGAAACCATCATGCTGCTCTGATAAATGTAGCCACCTGGGCTCAGGAGTACTTGAGAAAACCATTTTCACTTAACACAGCTCATCGCTGCATTGTTTCAGTAAGACAATGCTAGACAACATCGCACTTGGGCTACAACAGCATGGGTGCCCGGCCCGCCAGTCCAGATCCATCTCCTTTTAAACATAAGTATAATGATGATCAGACAACAGTGGCCACAGACTGCACACTGAGTAATCGAGTTTTTAAAGCTTATAAAGAATTGATATGATATTTGGATGTTATAACATTGCTGTAAATGCTGAAAAGCTTTCTAGTAAAATGACTGAACTATACACTCTTGCTGGCACAACTATTCTAGCTCCACATGTCTGTAAGAGATGTCTTATGTAAACTCACTGGCCTCATTCCAGAGGACACACAAGGAGAAGAGCTTGCCCACATCTTAGCAAATACGCATGTAATTCACAATAACTTCTATACAACAGATCACTGATCTTGTAATTGGACGTGCCCTTGACCAGAGCTGCACCTCACAGTAGTTCACACGGGGCAATCACACTTGGGCCTGTAATGTGGAAGTGAGGGCAAGGCAGCCAAGCCCCGGAACATAATTGGACCCCTTGTGTCGCCACTTACTCAATTTTACACCCATGATTCATGAGCTGCAGTGATAACTCAATAACATACGGTTACCATTAGCCTACAGTGCTGTGGAAAAGTGTTCTGGGGAAATGGGGTGTAAAGCTATTTAGCTTGTGAGTCAATGTGTTGCTTTAACCATTTCCAAACCTGTCCTCAAGGTAGCGCAGTATTGACCACCCAGTCCATTCATCGAATCTCTCCTTCAGTAGCTCTTATTTATGATATCTCTAGTATTACTTTAGGCTCCGCCCTGATAGTAAAGCTCTATAGATGTGTGAACCAGCCAATAAAAACCAACCAGTTCATTCTGGCTTAGAATTTAATCTTGTTACATTAACTTACATTCAAGGTTAAGATTTTTTTCTCTTGTATACAGTGTACGGTAAACCATTGCAAATGTACTACTGTCCTTTAAAAGTGTTTCATGCATCCAGTACCAGATTTACATCTATACATTTCTAGTCAAATGTTTGGGCACAGCAGATTTTCATAACCATAAACACACATTTACATGGTGTATCTGCTTTTTAACAAGTGTTATTCCGTGATTTTATTTCCATCTGGATCAGCTATGTCACTGTTTTACGCACTCCTGCCCTGAGAAAATGACAGACTGGGTTACGTACAGTTTTTCACCAAAATTAGGGGGAGCTCAAACAATTTGAAATCCTGTCTGGATACTCAGCTCTGTGGTTTTCCACCTCGCATTAGGGAAAAAAAACTGACCAATGCCAATAAACAAATTGAATCTGCAAGCACACGTTCATATAAAAACTATTTTTAATTGGAAAAAGACAGATGCTGTGGAAGAAGTCTGTTACTTTTTTAAATCTGTTAAAACTGCCACAGGAGGTTCCTCATTACAGGATCTAAAATAAAAGTTTTTATTCAATACAAATCAAAGGAAATCTAACCTCACCTCTCACACAAACGGCACAACTGAAGTTATATCTTCTAATAAAAGCCCATTTCTTATTATCTTATGCCGGGTTTGAAGAGATGTCGCAACATATAGACGTCGGTCTCCAATAGTAGTTCCAGTTCCAGTTTAGTCTCATTAGACCAAAGCACAGACTTCCAAACCTCATCTTTACCGTTCAAATGTTCACGGGCAAACCTCAGTCGGGCTGTGATGTGCCGCTCTTTGAGTAAAGGGGTTCATCTGGGTAGATGCCCCTGAAGTCCACCACAATGAAGAGCCCTCACAACTGTGTTCCTTGAAACATCAACTCCAGAAAAAGCCAGATCAGCAACAATCATCTTGGCAGATGTCCTGGGCTCCTTGCTGAAATCTCTATTTTCCTATTTTCCTCTCCAGAGTTCTTGAAACATTGTGCTTACGCAGGTTTATGCAGATTTGTTTCTTACAGAATTTGTCTCCTTGTACTTGGCAATGATGCAACGTACAACAGTTCTGGACACTATGAATCGCTTGGAAATGTCAGTGTAGCCTTCCCCCTTATCTACTATACCTTTCTAAGATCCAGATTGATTTCCTTTGCCCAAGTGCCCTGTTCCTTGGAGTCTTTTTATGCTGACTGAATGTTGATAGGAAGCCAATTAACAGCACAGGTGTGGTTTCAAAGCTGATTGGTTAATTACTGTGGGTGTGTTTTGAAAGGAACCATTGCAATGGGGTTTATATTTTTGACCACCCCATTTTCTACTATTTTTGATATAAAGCAAGCTTAAAAATGTATTTAATATAACAAGATGTACCAAAAGCTACTAAATAGCACTGATGAATGTTTGATTATATCAAGTTTCATCAATGCTGCAAACATTGGGAAGTTTAGAAAAATGTTTCATAATTCCTGAGGTGCTAATAAGAAAAAATATATATTTTTACTGAAGTTCTTTTTTTATTTCCTACCTTACTGTTGCAGGTTTGTTGACAGCGTTTTTTCCATAAATGATTGGAATTGGAACATAACACTGTAACATTTAAGGCAGAACTGAAGATAATATTTGAAGCTGAAAATAACAACTTAACTTCAGCATAAATTCCATCAGGGATGCATGGAATTATAAAAAATAAAGTCAGACTGTTCATAAGTAGTTGTGTCCAGATATTTGACTGGGAGTTCATATACATTAACAATAGCATAGTCATACCGAATAATCAGGTTGGAAATAACTGAATGGATGGAGAACAGTGCAGTTACAGTTTTCAGGTGAAATACACTGCAGAATAAAAAGGTCTGGGGTTTAACCAGTGAATAAAACAGGACTTTTGTCTTCTTAGCTAAAGGCCAGTCTACTTTGATTGTTAATGTACAATGTCAAAAATGAAATGAATTCTTTGAGAATGTCAGTGAAATCAAATTACTTCAAATCCAGATGATAAAAATGTTGCAGCTCAGCAAACACACATGATAAACTAGTTGCAGAAAAGGGATGTCTTCTCTGCTGTCATCGTTTTCACATTTTTCTCTTCACAGAGCGCCAGTGCTTCAACAATGCCTCTGAGAACTGCTCTCGAAAGATAACGCAGAACACTGTCAGAACCATTAGTCCCTAAGAGTAATATACAGCACCAAAGAAATCTTGTAGAGGGCTGGGTACTGGATACCAAAACTGATGCCTTGATTTCACCACTGATTTTTTTCCTCTACCACCTTTTTCATTTTAAACTGGAAGAGGGTGTGGCCTAAATCAGAGGTCCCCAACCTTTTTTGCGCCACGGACCAGCATTTAAGGTGTCGCGGATAAAAACAACAAAATAAAATTATAAAACCAACACAAAAACTGATGTATTTTGTAAATCTAATAATAAATGTTAAATTTTATACGGCCTGGTACCAGTCCGCAGCCCGGTGGTTGGGGACGACTGGAAGGGTGGAAGAAGTGCTGAAATTCAGTATTTGTGCTGACAGTAAAGGACTGAAAACCAATTTACATGCTGAGTCCATCATTTGAACCAATCAGCAGTATAGCTTTTGGAACAAGCTTATTGGCTCACAGATGACAAGCTGGTTGCTTAAGTACTGAAATTATAACATTATATGCCACAAACTTTTCTACACACTGCTGTATTTAAGTGAATCGGTTGAACCAACACTGACACTCGCTGTCTCATATACATAAACTCTACTTCAACTTATTTTGGGTCATACGATGCTTATGTTCTGTCATAAGATGAACACAGGAATCAGCCTCCAGCTAAATTAGAAACAGATCTGCGCAGGAGTCATTAATAAAGATAAACATGAGATTCTCAAGAGAGGCATTCTGCCCGTTTGCCATTCATGCATGGAAATGAATGAAAGCCAAGAATGAAGAGGGACCCCCTGGCACATTAATTATATGTCCAAGTGGCAGCTTTGTCCCACTGAGGACAACTCAAGGTGAAAAAACAAACATTAGTCTATCAACACAACGCGTATGTATAACATTGCATATGATCCATAAATATGTACTTCAGGCAATAACATTTTTGTGCACTATTTTACTTGTGTAAATATTTAATTATTTTCTTTTACTTGTAACTTTTTTAATTTTACTTGGCGTAACACTGCAGATTTCCCACTTGTGGGACAATAAAGGATTATCTTAAACAGATATATACATACAGTTGGTAGAATATGTATTTAACACGTCAACATTTTTCTAAGTAAATCTATTTCTAAAGGTGCGATTGAGATGAAATTCTCACCAGATGTTGGTAATAACCCATCTAATCCACACATGCACAGAAATCAGACCCTTATTGTCCATACATTAGGTTATGTGTAATAAAATGGAATGACACAGGGGAAAAGCATGGAAGACGCTTCCTGAAATGTATTTAATACTTCATACAAAACCTTGGTTGATGATGATATCTTCAAGACTCTTGTATTAAAACTAGCCACATGGTTTGCTCAGGTGTGATTAATCCACACAGCCTTCAACCCCTGAAGGTTCTGTGAGCCCCTTTATGAACTTTGAGCTTTAGTTCTTTCCATAGATTTTCTATAGGACCCAGGTCAGGCGATGGGCTGGGCCATTCTAGCATCTTCATTTTCTTTCTGTAAAACCAATGCAGCATTTATCTAAAGGCCTCCAACAGAGGAAGAATTTTAATTTAGGGCTACTGTGAAAGATCAAACCATAGAGGTCGGAAATCTGATAATTTTCAAAAAACATACATAAAAATTATGCATAAAAATGAATAATGCAGAAAGTGGGATTTAAAAAATGTACATATTTCTTTATTTCACAGCTTAAAATTAGTTCAAATTGCACCTCTGGTTCTTTTTTTCAAAACTGCTTATGTTATTGCCACTTAATCTCTTATTTATCTGCTTTTTCTACTTGTGTGAGATAATGTAGTTTCAGTTTTAGCTTAGCGTTAAGTTTTTACCCTAATAATCTTTAATTATAGCTTATTCTTGCCCAGTCTGGAGCGGATCAGGATGCATTTCACTGCTTGTTGTACATGTTCAATGAGACATGTGATGAATAAAATCAAAGCATTTACACCAGCTACACCTTCTGCTCCTCAAGATCATGATAAACACAAAACATCATATATGGTCAAATCAAAACTTCTGTCTCATATGACAATATATATATATATCCAACAATATAGTTACTTTAACCTTGACTTTGATCAAACACACGATATCAATCTACAGATCTGACATTTTCCCACTTATGTTCATACTACCTGCAACAATACAATTAAATACAGTACTTGCGTTGTGCTTTATCATAGGCGTAGAAGCACTTAAAGAACTTAACATCAGCTGAAGCTGAAGCACTAATGACAACGAAGAATGTCCTGGACTCTTTTTAGAACTTTTATATATGAATAGACCATGTTGTTTATGCTGTAGCACTTACCATCTATTTAATCATAAACACCTGTTCTGTTTTCTACAACTAAGAAGAAAGTGTTGAACTCCTTGTAATTCTCAAATTAGTGTTGTCACGTCTGAATATATGCTTGATTGTTCCTGTACCTGTAAGTCGCTTTGGACAAAAGCGTCAAAAAAATTAATAAATGTAAATGATATGAATTTCCCAAACAAATACTATAATCCTGCTGATCTGCGTGAAACAGTGATCAGGCAGTGTTCCTCAGTTAAGTGGGATCTTTAATGTCCACTGACAGGTCCAACATTGAAGCTCACATCATCTTCTGGTGCTGTGATGATGCACAATATCTTCATCGTCGTCATCATCAACCTCAACAATAATCCAAGTTGGACTTTTTGACTCTTTTAAGTAGATCAGTTTTGGTGAGCACTGCGACAAGCACGAGTGCGCGTTCCCATCCAACACCACGTTCCCTTTCAAAGCGGCGCGCGCACACGCTTATGAAATACACGCTAACGCGAACTTTTCGAGTCGTAGTGTGAGAGAAAATACGCTTCTTCTAAAGAGCAGAGCAGAACAGAATGATGTAGAATGAGCTCCTTTACAGTGTAAAACACACACCTAATAAGAATAATAAATATTGACGCGTTTCAGCCTATCAAATTGTCCCAAGAGAGAAAAAACGGATTACACAGTAATATCATCACCAGCCTGGCTCCTTTCAGCACTTCCTCTAAACTTCGCTCATACCCCATACCCCTCGCACAACACGACCCATCATCCCTCTCGCCGCCAGAGCACAACCTACCGTCTGAAGCCCTGGAACGAGGACGGCCAAGACATACGCGATTTCTTCAGACCCGGGCGGTGACCCGTATCCACGGCATAGGTTCGGTCCATTTTGGCTCGTTTTTGTTTTATATTTTTGACTCTCTTCAGTTCCAGGAGGCTCGCGGGTTCTTCACTCACTGCGCTTCTTCGCTCCGAGCCGGTAGGTGTGCTGAAAGTGGGCGAGGCGACTGTGTGGATGCTGAGGAGCCGCTCGCATTATCCTCTATCCACCTGTATTGAGTCAAACTCCGCCTCCTGCGCTGGGATTGGTCACTATCCCGCCTCGCGCCATAGAATTGGTGCTCGAGAGCGCCAATATACAAGTCAACAACTCTGGGGGCAGGCACAAACTACTTAACCAATCAAAATGCAAAGTAGAGACCCGCGCCCCAGCCACGTAGACAGCCAATCGCAGCGAAATATGCAAATCGCCACCAGTTACAAACCAATCCCACTGCCTTATACAAGTGTACGAACCGGAGCTAAACGTCGCCAGAGAAGAGGTAGGGAAAAATAGCCACAGTGAAGTTGGTAGGTGGCGTGAGATCGATCCACTGTTGCTCAGCTGGAAACCAGAGCCCAACACTGTCAAAGTACAGTCAAAAAGTTCAATTTCTCATCAAATGGATTCCTACCTACCAGTCACGTTTTGCTCCTTTTGTGGAAAAATTGCAAACACATGAAAGCCATTCCTAAAAAAATATATATCAATACTTACACATTTCTGAATAAAACATGAAGGGATCCATTTGTATGAACGCTCCGACCGAAATTGTGCATGATCCAATATATCAATCTGACACATGAAAATTGTGTCCTCATTCCATTAATAATTTTACTTCATTTTACTGTGGGCAAGTTTTTTACTGGGAGGTTGCTTTTGCTCACTGTATTTGACCTTTAATAATAAAATGTTCAAATCAGAATTGGCAGAAGTTGCTGGAAATGCAGCAGATTGTATGAAAATTCATCACATTCCACAGACCCCAATATCAATCAAATTGCAACCCTGTTAACATTAAGGTATCAAAATAACTGAATACCTAGTTTAAATAATTGATGTAGAGATGAATCCCAAAGACACTTGTGATTGTCCAAACCCCTTATCCATTTCGGCTCACAAGGACGCTGGAGCCGATCCCCGTTAACTATGAGCCAATGTAGGGTTCGCCCCAGACAGGGGCCAACCCAAGGGAGGAAAACAGAGGCCCCAGAGGAAACCCACACAAACACAGGGAGATCTTTTACACTCCACACACACCCCTTTTCCGCTGCACTGGTGCCGGTGCCGGTTCCAGTTCCGGTTCTCGGCCGGGTCCAAAGTTGGGAACCAACGCAAACCAGCCTGCTTTTCCACTGCACTGGTGCCCAGATCGGAGCCTGGTGACTACGTCATAAACCACGCCCACTTCACCTCACTTCACAAACCAACAATGGCGGAAAAACGCCTTGTTTTCAGGCGATTCTCCAGCACTGAGATCATATCTTCATGTTCAAAATCAACCTTTTCTGCATCTTTTAGACATTTAAAGAAATTGCTTGATGACAGGTGCGATTTGTAATTACTTTGATCTGATCTGACGTTTTTTTGTTTTTCTAGTTACGGACTAGGGTTAGCTTATGCCCACCCACACCCGATGATATTACAGGTTCCCGGGAACCAGAACCAGGAAAAAGTTGGTGCAGGTTCGTAGCCAAAATTGCAGAACCAGCACCAAATTTTTTGCAGTGGAAAAGCACAGTACCGGTTCCAAAATCACCAGTGAAGTGGAAATGCACCAACAGAAAGGCGCCTGCAGCTGACCCGGGGATCAAAGCCAGAACCTTCTTCATTTGAAACAAGAGCATAAACCATTGTTTGACAGTGCTGCCCTGAATACAGTGCCCTCCATAATTATTGGCCCCCACTGGAAAAGATGTGTTAAAAGTCTTAAATCCCTGACTAAGAAATAATTATTTTTCATAAAATCACCTGTTCCACAATTATTGTCACCCCTAACAATTCCTAGGAAATAAATTAAATTGAAGTATTTCTGTCATTTCTACAGTAATTTACAAAGTTGATCAGAGTATGTAGGAACATTTAATTAGTAATTCATCACTTCCTGTTTCCCTGGGGTATAAATAT
>JBBIGC010116675.1:0-23613 GCA_037576955.1 Lepidarchus adonis
AATACCACCACCGTTCTGTCTGTGAGGAGAATAATAGCCTGTCTCCAACAAATGCCTGTCTCTATTAAACGCCTGGTTGTCCCAATAATTTTTTAAATAGTACTATTAGAAAATATACGGTATTAACACACTACGTTATCATGGATTAAAATCCTGCAGCACTCGAAAGGTCCTCCTGCTTAAGCCAGCACATGTCCAGGCCAGTCTAAAGTTTGCCAGAGACCATCTGGATGATCCAGAGGAGGATTGGGAGAATGTCATGTGGTCAGATGAAACGAAAATGGAACTCTCTGGTATAAACGCCACTTGCCATGTTTGGAGGGAGATCAATGCTGAGTTGCATCCTAAGAACACCATACCCTCTGTGAAGCATGGGGGTGGAAACATTATGCTTTGGGGCTGCTTTTCTACAAAGGGGGCAGCACAACTGATCCGTATTAAGGAAAGGATGAATGGGGCCATGTATTGTAGGATTTTCTGCAAAAACCTGCTTCCATCAATGAGAGAATTGTAGATGAAACATAACTAGATCTTCCAGTACGACAATGATCCCAAACACACTGCTCAGGCAACAAAGGAGTGGTTACTTAAAAGCATTTCAAGGTTCCGGAGTGGCCTAGCCAGTCTCTGGACCTCAATACAATAGAAAATCTGTGAAGGGAGTTTAAAGTCTGTGACATCCCCAAACATCACAGCTCCTGAGAAGATCTGCATGGAAAAATGGGCCAAAATCATTCATCAGCCTTTTAAGTAATAGCTTTATCTTTTAGGAAGCTTTTAAAAGCATCAAACTTTCTAGATACCTGGTTCCTTTTACCACGGCAGTAAACAATTCTGACTTTTCTTGAGTGTCACATTTCACAGCAAACGTCTCTGATTTACTGTTGAAGTGTTTACATCTTAGCCATTTATTTATACAGAAATTCTGTAATTTAAGCCTTAACTTTTATTTTGTGGCTTGAAGGCTGTCTGAACACACTGTTATAATACAGAGTATTTAATATAATGTGTAGTTGTGGATCTCAGTCCTTTACTTGGGCGCCTCTGCTGTGAACATATCAGTGTTTTCACTGCATTTAACATATCTGATTCATCTCTCTAGCTTGTAATCAAGCATTTCCAAAAACAACTAAGGCAGTAGTGCTTCAACCACTACTGTGTGGCAATTTTGGTGATCACTTTGATGCTTTGGAAAAGCAGGTCAGAAGGTGTTATTTCTAATTGCTGATTATCACCAAGGTGATAGGACCTAAATGAAATTATTATTGGCTCAGGCCTGTTGTAGCAACAGATTATCTAATAGTCATTCAGTACCTCCCCTGTCTTTTTGGGACAATATCTACAGTTTTCTACAACTATAATAAGCCAAGGACTACATATTTAAATCATCGCTTTGTGACTTTGAATGCCTTCCTCCAGGTATGGACCTATTGGTGAAGAGAATCCGATGGGGTGGACAAACTATCAAACATCTTAAGATTAAATGACTTAAGTCATTGATAAACAGTTCCACACAGTTTCCAAAGTTGGAATAACTCATGAGTCACACACAAGTTGAGCCTAAGTTGTGTTTCCAATGGTTGCTGTCAAGACATGACTGAATTATTTACTTTTAAATGTAGCAACACATCTGAGGACACTTTTCCTGAAGACAAGTGCTTCTCTGCATGTTGGACATAACCGCTGAGCCAGCGTCAGGTTGCCTTATGCCCAGCCCTTCTCAGACTATGACAAAATCACAAAGCACGTCGCCAAGGTAGATGCTTTTTTCTAGCAGCCGTTGTCTTAGCATGGCAATATTTTGTCCTCTCTTTGTGAACCTGGTCAGAAAAAGGGGCTTGTGGCTCTACCAAGACCGACTTTTGCCTTGCTAGTTCTGAGACGCATTTGTTACCAGCGCTTCCACTTTTCTTCTTTTTAATACATTTAATTAATTTTCTTTTATTGTTTTACCCTTTTCTGATGTGGCACATAAGCACTTATCATTTCATGATGGAAGACCTGTACCTCAGACAGTATTTTTTTTTTTCTTCTTCGTCTTCTCTTTGAACTGTTCTGACCATGCTGAAATATTTGTATTAAAGGAATTCCTTGCCACAACATTTGAGAATGTGTGCTATTTCTGCTTATAATGTACATGGGGAACTATATGCATTTGACGGTTATTAATGTCAAGTTATATCAACTAGATATGCTTTTGAATAGATAGAGGATCATCATCTGATTTGCAGCAAAAGCTGGCTTATAACATTTGACTGGTTGCATTTTCAAATCAGGTACTTTTTGCCTGTAAGTGGTGGTTTAGGTCTCTGAAGCCACAATGAGAGTGTATAATTTTTTTATTTATAAACTAATTTATTTATTTTGTAAATCATGATCTTGGCAGAATTTTAAAAAAATAAATCAAGAAATCACAAACACGTTCTTTTGTTTGTTTATTTAGTGGAACAATTTTCTTGTTTAAAATGGTTTGTTTCTCTTAGTATATATTAAACTTATGAAACTTGTGTTAATCCATGTTCATTCTTGCATACAAATTAATGTAACTTGCATGAATAAAATAATGAGCTTTTGACTAGGGCCCTCAGCTGTTCACTTGCACTGTTTGTGTAATCCTTCATAAGGTGCAAGGTGACCAAGTAGCTATTAATATTGTCTCAAACCACATACTCGCTTAAATATTATGTGTACGAGCTATTGAGAAGCTATGGGATCTCACGTGGTCGCCTCAGCACTACTCGCTCCGCTGCCACGGTGATCGGTCAACTTCCTGTAAATAGTGCGCTCCGCTCCGTCCCACATATCGCAAAACTCAGTAAAGGCTATGAAATTTGTCAAACTTGTTCATGACGTTCAACTTGGTCGAGAAATAACATGTTAATATATTGTGATATATTTTTTCAGTATCAAGACAAACGCGAAAACGAATAAAAACAGAAATGCACGCCTGTGTTGCGCGTATATATCCTTCCGCTACTTTTTTGTGTCTTTTCAGACTGTTTAGGTCTTTCACAACGAAGATACATTGCCAACTGATTCTATAAACTGAAACGAAAAAAATACTTAGCCGAATTTTATTCTTATTTCTGTTGATACTGAATATATGGTTATATTGTATTTCAACCGAATTCAGTATTTTTGTTTTAAGGAGGAAAGGCAAGTAGCTGTAATTGTGACGAGCTCCGTTTAGCGGCTAACAGGCTAACGTTAGCTGTCATTCGTTAGCTTCCCCGTTAGACATCGTTTGAACGCGTGTCGTCCTTTTCTGTCGTAGACGGTGTTTAAGACACATTTTCTGAACGCCTAGAATACCGTGATCAAAGTTGTTGTTTATGGGATAACCATGTCAATGAAGCAGGCCGGTGGTAATCGCAAACCCGGCGGGAGCAGCAGCGGAGCTGCCGCGGCCTCTGGCGCCGGAGGCTGCGGAGGAACTGCCGGAAGACCGAGTTTGGGCAGGTAGGTTCAATGTAAAGCGGCTCGGACATGCTGTTTTTCCTACTGACAGTTTAACACAACAGTACGTGGCGATAGTTAATACGTACTAGATGCTTATTGTGTTTTTTAAACGGCAAAAGATTGCACCATTTTGGTGTCGGGGTGAACGCTACTATTCGCCAGCTGAGTTAGGCCGAGCGAGCCTGGCATGGGGGACAGTGTTTTTCCTTTCTCTAAGCCAGGTTTAGTTAGGTGGGGATTCGCATGCTTGCTTCCAAGACTGTGCTGCACCCACTATTGCTGGACGGATCAAATGGTCGTTGCCACCATTTCGATCGTGCGAAACGCAATTTGCTTAGACTAGCGGTGTCCTTTACCAGGCGGGTCGACCGAATTGCATGAGAATATACTCACTATTATTATAACCAAACCGGACGAAATGTAAGTAAGTTTAAACATTTTTAATGAAAAGGTGTTAAGTGAGGACTGCGAGCTAATGCTTTAGTTATAAAACAGAACCAGTGTTGAACCAGACTGAACTGGGCAGTGGTAGATATAACAGAAATGTCATTTTGTTATTTATTCGAAATCAAAATGTAGTTGTTTGGACAAATAGCCTCGATAACGAAACGCCATGTTTTCCTCATTGCTGCGTTTCATTATAAAAACACCTTTTTTTTTATCAGAAATGTCACCCAGGATTACACACATGGAAGGGGCACAGGAACAGGCGATGCATGATAACACAGCTGATCTAGATTTTGTGAACCCAGCCAGCCACCTCCCACCACTACACTTCTATTATTTCAGCAGCTGAGAAGTTTTTTGATAGTCAGGAGACATTAGGACAATATTTTGGCAGTTAAAATATTATTATTGTGTTAGAAATTTAGACCGTGGACAAGCTAAAGCTAAGATGACGCGTTGGCGTAGTAACGTACAGTAACGTAGCAACCTGTGCGCGTGCACGAGAGATCCGCACATGAGAAGCGTGCATCACCTTCAGGCTTTCTGGCCGCGTCGATAACGTGTCAAAGCTTCCTTTTGGGCGTTTTGCCTGGAAATGACCGACACTTTCTAAATACTTGTAAAGGTTCCACGGTGTATTAGACCTGGCCTTTTCTTACTCAAAATATACAGTCCTGGTTGTGTTATGTGGTTTATAACATCAGGGTTTTCCTGGAGTATATACATCGATTTGGACAGAATGGGACAGTGGCATAGCAGCCTGCTACTGCTGCTGCTGCGGCTAAAGATGACTCTTCGCCGTTATCCGAAAGGGGCTTCTAGTGTTGCGCGTGCGCAAACGGCATCCAGGAGATTATGCACGTGATCTATCATGAATGGGAGAAATGTAGGCATCTTCGGTTTTGATGACTTGCGCTCCTTCAAAAGACAGATTTTATAGAGACCGTTGCCCACATTGGGGTGGCATGGAAACCGATGTCAATCACCTAATGACTTGCGTGTAATAAGCGTTAAAATTTTAAAGATAATGACACATGACAATGATTCATACAGTCCTGATCAGTTGACCACTTGATAAATGGCAAAAAATAATTTGTTGCATGGTTGGATTTTAACAAGGTTCCAAGTAGAGCTTCAACATTCTACAAGAAGAAATGGGAGTGAGACAAAAAATTTTGAGCATGTGATTTATTAACAACAACGCTTAAACTGAAACAGGCTGTTTCACAGCTGATCAAAATCTTAGGACCCATGCCTTTAAAAGGCCAAATCTGTGCAAAAATGTGATTCATTACCATTTTCTGTCAGGTTCACACTGTCATGATGTTCTGATGGCAAAGGCAAAAACAATCTATCTTATTGAACGTGGTCGGGTTGTTGAACTGCATTAGCAGGTCTCTCACAGCACCATCACTGCTGAGGTGGGACACAGTAACACAGTCATTTGGAATTTCTGGAACAAAAAAGTGGAAGACCCAAAAAATGTTACAAGATTTCCAATTGAGAACCCCCTGGGATGGATGGCAAAGGAAGTTTACAAAAATGGACAACAGTTCCAGACAGTAGATGCCCTTCGTGCGGAATCTTCACCACTTGGAGAAATGTTCCCACTCACCTATTGGAAACGCTTGCATCAAGCAAGTGATCAACAATAATGGTGGAGCTACTAATTGCTGAGTTCATGTTTGGACCTATGATTTCTGTTTTGAGAGTTTTACAGGTTTTTTTTCTAAACTTTTGATCAGCCTGTTTCAGTTTAAGCGTTGTTGTCAATAAAGTGCTGCTTAAAAATGTTTTGTCTCACTCCCATTTCTTGTAGAAGGTTGAAGCTCTACTTGGAACCTTGTTAAGATCCAATCATGCAACATGTGATTTTTATGCTATTTGTCAATTGGTCTTAATCGTTTTAGGGACTGTATGTCTGTATCTCTCTGATTAACGTCCGCTGCAGCAAAGCCCCTGCAGAATTTTCCCTGGAAGCATGGCTGTAAAAACATGAAGCCAGAATAAGCCAGTTGCATAGATGTTATTGTTTATCTGGTGACTGGTGGTGTTTGAATGATGATCTACACTGCTATATTTACCTTGAACAAGTCCAAGTGATTTAAAAATAGCAGTTCATGTTGATGTAGACAAAGTTGCCCATAAAAGTTTTAATCATATACATGTTTTTATGTAGTATGTAGCCTTTAGGAGCTAATGGCTATTGAAAAGAAGAGAGCAGATGTACCTAATGAGTCGGTTTACACCCATGTACTCTATTCCACTCTTGTCCATACTGTGCAAGTCTGGCTTCAAATGCACCACATGATGGAGGAATTTTGGCTTCATTTTTATAGAATTAAAGGACAAAGAACCAAGTTTTCTGTCTTTTTCTGAAGACATTGGTTAGGCTCATCTAAATGTAGTTAAAATTGTGTTATAAGGTAAAATTCTTTAAAATTGTAGATCTTGCTATTAAAAATTGCATTCTTTCCATGTATAATTCGATCTAAAGACAAATAACACTTAAGCTAGAGATATTTATGGACTGAATATTTTTCTTGTGCAATGATCCTTTAGCTGTTTAGTTTGTAAGTTTAAATGTATAGAGCTGGAAGACTTTTCTAAGAAACGCACATAACCGTGTAGGTTGACCTCAGAATTTACTTTCTAAACTGAAATCAATTCTGCCATGCCTATTATATGAAAATTGTCCTTATGGTCTGGCTTTTGCTTTTATTTTCTACAGGGGTCGTAACAGTGCCAAAGTACCCTCCACTGCAGTAAGTCTCAGATGCTTTCTGTTTGTTTTGTTATCTGATCACAAGATATGCTGTCGATTCAGACTATATTTTTTCATCTTTGCCTTAGCTGGAACAATGACCGTTTTGTGTCTTTCAGGTGGCCTTCAGTGGAGTTTATGCAAACATGAGGATGGTTCATGTCTTGACTTCAGTAGTGGTACATTCAGACCTCTGTCTCAGTCTCAAGATTTAGATTTTCCAGAATTATCTCTGTGATTGTGGCCATTATGTACCATGGGATTTTATGATCCATATTTATTTTTCTGACATTTTTAGTTACTATTGACCAGGGTTCTGAACTCAAGTCCTGGAGATCTGCCATCCTGCAGACTTCAACCCAAATTTAACACACCTGATCCAGATGATTAAGGCCCTCAGGGGTGTCTGAATGTGAGAACCAGGTGTGTTGGATCTGAGCTCTCCAGGGTAGTAGATCTCCAGCACTGGAGTTGAGCATCCCTACTGTAGCCAACGTTGATTAAGTTTGTAGCCTACTAGTCATTAGGTAAATAGGTAAACTGTCATTTTTCCTGACTTTTTTTTTTTATATGCAAATTAGAGGTAAATCACAAATATATTTTTGTTGCTTAGGGAACAAAATGTGACCTTAAAGTAAAGAATGGTGTGATCTACGAGGGTGTCTTCAAAACATATGGCCCTGAGGTATGGAAAAAGTTACAATCATAATACGCATATTGTCTTTTAGAGATGATATTTCATACACACACAGTGTGTGTGTGTGTGTGTGTGTGTGTGTGTGTGTGTGTGTGTGTGTGTGTGTGTGTGCACAGTGCAGCTGAAAATAATGCAAAAATTACCCTCAAAATTAATTAATTAATTAATAATTCATTTAAAGTCACTTTAAAGACTTTTAGTCAGCTGGGATTGGCTCCAGCTTCCCCGCGACCCAAGTTAACAGTTTGGAGAATCAATAAATAAGTGACGATTAAAGTTTACAGTCATTAAAGAAAAAGAAAAAAAAATTGGATAAAATTTAAAACACTACGTGTGGCACATAACACCATCCCAACAGTGAACTCGGGCTGGTGGCAATATTAAACTGTGAGGAAGCTTTTCTCCAGTGGAACAACACAAAGGTGAGTTTTCTGGTTAATGTTCAGACGTCAGTGCCATAGTGGATCTGTGGCTCATGAGCGTCGTCGTCCTCAAGCATCAGCCGGAACATTCTGGAGCATCTCTGTTTAATCTGCTACAGTAGAAACTTAACCTGGAGAACTTACAGCTGTTTCTGGAGGAAATGTCTAGTCTGAAGTATTGATTTGTCAACTCACTGTAAGAAATCATATTGTTTTTTAATAAAATCAATCAACCAACCAATCATTCTTTAAATCCAGTCAAATACTTCATGGGGCAGTGGAGCCTAGTGGTTAGGACATTGCCCCTGGGATCAGAAGGTTGCAGGTTCAAGTCCCAGCCCAGGCACCACTGAGGCACTGTCCCCACTTCACTGCTGACGGCAGCTCACTGCTCCACGTGTGATGGGTTAAATGCAGAGAATACATTTCCCACTTGTGGGACTATAAGCAATAATAAAATTCAAAAATAATATATACACACATACAATGGAAATAAAATGTGATATTTTCGAAATGTCATGATGATAAATGATAAAATGACACATTCTACCTCGACAGACCTGGAGCCAGGAATCGTGCCACGCTAAAGGTTGTACCAGAGCTTGTGCACTACGGGGGAAAGACCTTTGCAAACATCAATGACGGGTCAGTGAAGACTATGCTGCAGCCAAGTCCCTCTGCATAAACTCCTAAAGTTCTCCCACTACGCACTCCGTTCCTGCTCCAGAGCCGTGACACTCAGCACCAGAGTCGCTTAAAGACAAAACAAAGCTGCAAAGCAAAGTTGGCATTCTGTGGAAAGACGATCACCTCACCCATGACTAAAGCCCTGGATGATAAAGTGTACAACACCTGGCAAGAGCTCAATGATGACACGGCTCACAAATCAGCTGAAACGCTGTAGAAGTTGGGTGATGCAACAGGACAATGACCCAAAACACCAGAGCAAGTTCACAACAGAACGGCTTCAGAAAAATAAAATCCGGAGCCCAGACCTCCACCCAACAGACTACGACTAGAAGAGACACACACACACATTAGACGTCCAGAGAATATTACAGAGCAGAATCATTTCTGCAGGAGGAATGGACTCAGATTCCTCCTGAATGACCTGCACAGCTACACGACACGTCTGGTTGAGGCTATTGCTGCAGGTGGAGGGGTCAACCTGTGATTAATTCCAAGGGTTCACATACTTTTTCCACTAGCAATATGAGTTGTTTATGGATGTTCTCAGTTAAGATATAAAAAGATCAGAATTTATTTTTGTGTTATTATTTTAGCACTTGATCACATTCTATGACAAATTAATGCAGAAAACCATGATATTCCAAAAGGTTCACATACTTTTTCTTGCTACTGTAAAAAATTGTGCACAATCATAAACATTTATGACATACAATACTGTTTAAAAGAGCAGGAACAGCACTTTAATTTATTGAACTTATTTATTGAATCGCCACTAAGGTTGAAGAGCCAGATATATCAAGCAATAGTCTTCAACCAAAAGAAATCAATAAGAATTTAATCTGTCCACTTTAACTCTTAACACTCGTGACACATCATTCACAAAGACACTACCGCAACACACCTCAGCTGCCTTGCACATTTCTACAGATTTAAAACATTTAAGAGATACTTCTAAGAAGATTACCTACAATGGTGCTTGCAATGTTGTGAACCCTATTGGATCTTCTATATTTCCACATAAATTTGACCCAAATCCACAACAATGAAATTTAATCATACTCAGATATTCCTCCAGTCACTCATCATCACAAGAACGGAGAACTTCAACATGCTTCTGACTCCTTCTGGAGGACACAAGAACTGTACAACTGATCCAAACGCAGCAGCACATGTTCAGAACCCTTCACTGTGGAACCCTCATCAGATTTAAACACTAACACTCACCTACAGAACCAATTATGATCCACACTTCACACTTCGCCCTCTTAAAACATCAATCAGCTCATCTGGATCCCTGAGGTTCTCAGAAATTGAAGACAGATCAACTCTTCTCAGTTCTGGAATGAACTTCCCCTGAACATTAGGACCACAGAGAACCTCACTGTCTTCAAGAAACAACTGAAGAACTACCACTTCAAAGAGAACAAGAACTTCATGACCCAGATGAACAAACTTTTTCACAATGAACAATATCTAAATTAATAATGAAAGGCTACCCTTACATCTCTTAACTTAAGTGTAGGTTTACTGGTGTGTGGGTGGTCTTCAGCTCTGGTAGGATCTTGGTGGACCAGCAGCTCTTAATATTATTAATAATAAAATAATAATAACAATAATAGTATCATACTGTATTGTCTGAATCTTTGCAAAGCGTCTTTACAAAAAAGTGTCCTTTTTAATTTTTTTCCAGCATATTTATTTGTAATGCCTACTCTGAGTCATATTTGGGTTTTTTAACGGTTGTAACTGGAGCCTCATCGTCTTTACTGCACTCCATTTTTGAGTTTAAACTCAAATAGTAATATGTGCTACAGGATCGCCCATATCCCATTAGTTGTTCGCCTTATTTTGCATAGGACTCTTAGTTTGACAGAGCTGGATAGAGCCTTGAAGTTAAGATGGCCGCCGATCACCTTTGACTTAAGATGGGGCAGAAAACAAAGGAACTTGTTTGGAGATTGGTGGCATATCGTTATTTACAAGCTTTAAAAAGCCCTGGAATTTGGATATATTTAGTTTACTTTGATCACACTTTAGATATATTTGTACCTTCTTTAACCACTTTGCCTACTAACCATTTTTCTGGATTATTGGATTTGTTTGGAACTTTTTTTTTGTTGTCCTTCCAGCTCCCTGCCTGGTGCCTGCCTGCCTGGCTTGCTTGACCTCCACCCATTCATCCATTCACATATCTAGCCCTCTACTACCATACATCTAAAAAAGGTACAAGTTTTACATCTATTGAAAGCTTGTCAAATGAGCTATCAAAATCCATTAGAAAATGTGGCACAACATAAGGTAAAGAACTTTGCCATCGCTTGCACTGTTTGAATGGTTTGGGAGGCATGAAGTCCTTTGTTGACTACAATTGAAGTAATTGAAGTGTTTGAGTTAAATCTTCTGAACTGAAGCAGTTTTTTATTTTTTGAGAGTGGTTCACTGTTGGAGTGCCATATTGCTGAACTTGTATTTGCTATTGGAGTGGATTAAAAAGGTATCTGCAACTACTGTGTGGATTTTTAAGAATATTAGTTTTTCTTTTTGTGAATTGAGCTTAAATATGGCTGATGACAAAATTAATGCAATTGGGAAACTTGGAATGTGTACACACAGAATGAATGAACTGAAGGAATTACTACAGAGTGGAGATATTGAAGCTGTTAACACAGGCCTTGAACAGTTTAATGTGGCATTAAATGATGTTCATCAATCTTTGCAAGTGCTACATGATGAAGATGAATAAGGAAGTGATAATTATTGGTATGAAACAAAGATGCAAATATTTAAAACATTTCTAGAGGAGGTAGACAAAGATGCTCCAAATGAATCACAGCCTGTGGCTACTCCTCTAGACATCTTATCCAACATGTCAACCAGTAGAAAAGGACCTGCACGTTCTGACAGTGTTGCTTCCAAATCCTCATCAGTCTCTTCTGCCCGTCTAAAGTCTGAATCTGAAAGGGCAGCTCTCCTGCAACGTACTGCAGCACTTCAGAAAAAACTTGCTTTGCAAATGGGAAACATCGAAGTTCAAAATGCAATGGAAAGAGTTGATCTTGAAACAGAGTTGACTGCAATGGCGGCTGAAATCCAAGTGTTGCTCAACAAATGAACTCCAAACCCACATCAACAGAACTTTTGGGAATAGGAGATGGCATGAACGCATATTTGAAGACTCAGTGTAAAAGAGTCAAGGAAGATCTTCATCCAGAACCATGTGGAATATGCACAAATTTCTGTTAAAGAGCCTTAGTACAGGATGCAATGCCATGGAGGTCTGACAGGCATGTCCAAGCGATGCAGCTGAATCAGACCAGTCAAGCCACTGCAGACGCTTCCCAACTTCCTCACAGAAACACGGGTGAGATAGCTGATCTTATTGAGCAGCAGCAAAGAATGAATTCACTTCCAGTTAGAGACCTGTATTCAATGGAGAACCTCTCAATTTCAGACCATTCATACAAGCCTTTGAACATCGCATTGAGAGTAACATCAGCAGAGACCAAGACAGGCTTTATTACCTTGAACAGCTTACCTCTGGCCAGCCAAAGGAGTTGTTCAGAAGTTGCCTTCATATGGGAGCTGACAGAGGCTATGCAGAGGCAAAGAGGCTGCTGGAAGTTCATTTTGGTGATGAATTCAAGATTACAAGTGCTTACATAGACAAAGCCTTAGATTGGGATAACATCCCATCAGACAATGGTGAGGCTTTACAGAGTTATGCTCTCTTTCTTCGTGGCTGTTGCAATCGAATGCAACTTTGAGATATATGGACAAATTAAATCTACCATCAAATCTGAGACTTCTTGCCTCCAAGGTGCCATACAAGGTCAGAGAAAAATGGAGAATGCATGCATATGATAAAAAGAAAGAACTGGGCCACATTTAGAGACCTTGTTTATTTCCTGAAAAGGCAGGCCAGGGTTCTACAAGATCCCATCTTTGGAAGCCTTCAAGATGCCTCAGCATCTAAGAAATTGTCAACATCAATAAGCCCATTCCAAGTCTCAGACAGAAGAGCAAAGGGGCCAGCTTTGCAACAACTGTAGCAGTGGTACTTGAGAACACTGCAGAAGATTCTACTGCAGAGAATTCTATGCAAGTGTCCAGTCTGACAAAACTCAGTCCTGTATGTACTGGTGAACATGAGATTGTGTCATGTCAAGAATTGCTAAAAAGGTCTCATAATGCGAGAGTTGATCTCTTGAAGACAAAAAGTATTTGTCTGTATTTGCTTTGGTTGCCTGGTTAAAGGTCACATGAGTCGGAATTGCAAAAAGCAGGCAAACATGTTCAGTGTGTTCTTAACCTCATCCCAGTATTTTGCACATATCACAGAATGAAGCCAAGGACCAAAATTCTCAGGTGATTTGGGAAAAGATCCTGGAAAGATGGTGAACAGCGGGCTAGTTTCTGAAGGCAGTGGCATTTGACAGCAGTGGTTAGCACTGCACTCTTTCAATTGTCTCCGTCCAAGTGAAACTGAAGACCTCCAACCACATAGTGAAAACATACATGTTCCTTCACCCAGGAAGCTCTGCAACATTTTGCACAGGGAAGCTTAGAAGAAGGTTGAGTGCAGCGGGCAAACAACAAACAATTATTCTGTGCACAGTGGGGCAAAAGAAATCTGTAAACAGCCATGTCGTCAAAGGCCTGGAAGTTTGTGCACTGGAAGGAAAAGATTTTATAGAACTACCTGAAACTTACACTCAGCAGGAAATTCCAGTTAGCAAGGGACACCTCCCTAGACAAGAAGACATAAGAAAACTGTCTTATCTTCAGGATGTTCAAATCAGCATTGATGCTGAGGTCGACCTTTTTATAGGTATAAATGCACCCAAATTTATGGAGCCTTGGAGAATCATTAATAGTCAGCATAAAGGACCTGTTGCCATCAAGACACTTCTAGGTTGGGTGGTGAATGGACTTCTCCATGTTTAAGATGCATGCATCAACAAGCAAGCATGTCAGTGGAGTACTGTAAATTCATGCAGATTATGGACAGCTCTGCTGAGATGGTCAATGGACATTATCAGTTGCCTTTATCATTTAAGAAGGATAACCATATAATGTGAACAGTGACTTTCACAAGGAATACAGGGCCTTTTTGGAAAACAGTCCTATCTAGTGGGCATGCTGAGCTTTTACTCCAAGACCAGTTGACTCAAGAAAATGGAAAGTTGTGGCACATACCCCATAATGGTGTGGAAGGGGAACTTACATGTGGTATTTGAATGCTCTGCAGGTTACCAGGGGACCTCACTAAATATGGAGCGGCTTCAAGGTCCGAACCTTACAAACACTGATTGGGATTTTAGTCCACTTTCCTCAAGGCAAAATTGCCATCATAGCAGATGTGGAGAAAATGTACCACCAAGTGAAAGTCTCACCTTGTCAACTTCTTGCGTTTCTTCTGGTGACCAGATGAGGATATCGTGCAGCCTGTAAAAGAATACAGGATGGTTGTGCATCTTTTCGGCGCAACATCATTAGCCAGCTCAGCAAGCTATGCATTAAGGAAGCCTGCTGAGTATAACAAAGGGTGCTTCTCAGCTGAATCAACAAGTACAGTTAAGAATAACTTTTATGTAGATGACTTGCTTAAGGCTGTTGAAACCATGCAATCAAACTCTGCAAGGAGTTGAAGTTACTCTGTGCAACTGGAGGGTTTAAATTGACCAAATGGTTTAGTAACAACAAGGCTGTCCTGGCCTCCATCCCAGAGCCTGATAGGGAAAAGAATGTAGAGAGTCTTGACCTAGACATAAAGGATCTGCCAATGGAAAGAGCGCTGGGAGTCCAATGGTGTGTCGAGGAAGATGCCTTCAAATTCCAGGTTATCAACAAAGAGAGTCCAACCAGCATGGGGTGGAATTCTTTTCATGGTCAGCTCAATATATGATCCACTTGGACTGCTTTCACCCATTACCATTCCAGCTAAATGTATTCTACAGGAATTATGCAGGCAGAAAATTGGATGGGATAAGGAGTGTCCAGAGATCCATGTTCAGCACTGGAAACGCTGGTGGCAAGATCTTCCAAGAGGTGAGGGAGTTCAAGGTCAGTCACTGTTTCCTCCCAGACAACTTTGTAATTGTAATTGAACAGAACAACTTCTGTGATGCGAGTGACATTGGATACGGCACAGTCTCTTACCTTAGGCTGACAAGTAGCAGCCACAGGGTACGTGTCACCTTTCTAATGGGAAAGGCCTGTGTTGCCCCATTGAAACTGATGACCACACCAAGGATGCAGCTCACTGCCGCAGTTCTGGCAGTACGTATGGACAGGATGTTATCTGAGGAGATGCATATGGAATTGGAAAGGTCTCTGATCTGGAAAGATAGCATGACTATTCTGAGGTACATACGAAATGAAAGCAGAAGATTTCAAGCCTTCATAGCCAACCTCCTTAACGTCCTCAGAAGTACATCAGAGGTGTCTCAGTGGAAATACATTACAAAATACAAAATCGAACCCTGCTGATTATGCTGCTTGGTGACTGCACATTGACACCTTTCTGAATAAACAGATCTGGATCAGTTGCCTGGATTTCTTGAAGGAATCACCCGATTGCTGACCAGATCCTCCGTCTGAACCTATCCTCTCACCAGATGTAGCTATAAAGGACAGCTGTGATGCCACTACTTACCTGATAAATTTCTTCTCACTATGGACAAAGCTGAAGAAAGTAGAGGCATGGTTGCTTAGGTTGAAGTCCATTCTTTTGGGACTGGCGAAGAAACCGCAGACAGGGATGGATCAAAGCCGCCAAATGGTAACAAGAAAAGGGGACACGAGAAAACTGGTCCATATGTGCTATCAGTCAGAGATATGGAAGATGCAGAGATGGCTATTGTGCAGTATTTCCAGAGACTGGGATTTCCACAAGAGATGACTTGCCTATTGAACGGCATGCAATATGTAAGCAGGAACAGCCCCATTTACAAGCTAGACCCTTTCCTTGACTCTGGCATCTTGAGGGTTGGTGGCCACTTGGGAAATGTGAACAAAAGCTACTGAACAAAAGCATCCTGCAATTCTACCTAAAGACCATCATGTTTCCAAACTGTTACTTCACCGCATCCATCAAGAAGTTGGGCACAGAGGAAGGAATTTTATGCTCTCCAAGCTTAGACAAAAATATTGGATTCCCTGTGCCAATGCTCAAGCCAGAAAGGTAATTCATGAGTGCATTACATATAGAAGAGTCCATTTAAGTGCTGGGAACCAAAAAATGGCAGATCTCCCTGTGGACAGGCTGACCCCTGACCTTCCACCCTTTACCCATGTAAGAGATTATTTTGGGCCATTGGAAGTAAAACGAGGTCGTAGCTTTGTTAAATAATTTTTACATGTTTTGCCAGCCGTGCTATACACCTGGAAGTTGCACAGTCACTTGATACTGACTCCTGCATACATGCATTTAGACGTTTCATTGCCAGGAGTGGGCCAGTGTCTGAGTTGCGATCTGACAATGGAGCAAACCTTATCTCAACTGAAAAGGAACTGAAAGAAGCGTTGAAATCCTGGAACAAAGTCTATGCCAAAAAGGAGTGAAATGGACCTTTAATCCTCATCATGGAGGGATATAGGAGAGACTCATTCACATGGTCAATGGAATGGTCAACGCTGCAGTCTGTGACCAGCCAACAGTATCTGGATGATGAAGGCCTTCAGACAGTGATGTGTGAGATTGAGGCCATTCTTAATAGCCACCCACTCACAACTATGTCTGACGATCCCAATGATTTAGACCCACTAACACCTTACCACCTCTTACAGTTTAAGGTTCAGCCTATCCTACCTCCAAGGTTGTTTGCAAAGGAAGATTTGTATGTGAGGCGCCGCTGGAGGCAAGTGCAGTACATTGCCGATCTATTTTGGAAGCGTTGGATTCAAGAATATCTTCCCCTTCTACAGATGCGGCAAAAGTGGACCAGTGTCAAACGTAACTTCCAACAAGGAAACATTGTACTGGTAGCAGATTCCACGGCACCAAGAGCATTGTGGATGTTGGCCAGAGTTACAGAAGCCCTCACAGATTCTAAAGGTTTTGTTCACAGTGTACGATTTCAGACCAAAACAAGCCAACTTGAGAGACCCGTCAGCAAAATCTGCATGCTGGTAGAAGGCCAGCAACCCAAAGCTGAATAAGCCAGTATGGACATTTCCTCAGATGCATGCACTGATTCTTTGCATACAGTATGTTTTGTGGCTCCTTAGAAAACTAACATTTTTATTTAGTTATAGCTTGCTTCCTGCAGTAGCTATAAGGGGTGAGTTATGTAAAAGCCATTTTTAAATTTACTCATAGTAATATGTGCTACAGGATCGCCCATATCCCATTAGTTGTAATCCTTATTTTGCATAGGACTCTTGGTTTGACAGAGTTGGATAGAGCCTTGAAGTTAAGATGACCACCGCAAAGGAAAACAAAGGAACTTGTTTGTAGATTGGTGCCATATAGTTCTTTACAAGCTTTACAAAGCCCTCGAATTTGGATATATTTAGTTTACTTTGATCACACTTTGGATATATTTGTACCTTTTTTAACACTTTGCCTACTAACCATTTTTGTTGTCCTTTTAACTACCTGCCTGCCTGCCTGCCTGCCTGCCTGCCTGCCTTGCTTGACCTTCACCCATCCATCCATTCACCTATCTAGCCCTCTACTACCATACATCTAAAAAAGGTACAAGTTTTACATCTATTGAAAGCTTGTCAAAGGAGCTGCCAAAACCCATTAGGAAATGTGCCACAACAACTGTATATAGCAGAGATGACGACAAAATGTATTTTGACTTTTACAATGGGGGAGAAACTGTTTTGTGAGGTTTTTGCTTGTGGAGTTGTGAATTCCAGTAGCTGCTTCATTTGCATAACAAAACGGTGGTAGAAGTAGACATGTTTGGGGGCAGGAAGTAAAGAAGGGCGGCTAATTGCTCGGACAGTTTGAAATTTTCAGGGAACCCAGTGTTCACTGAAGTCTAGGTTTTCTTTTGTGAGGGACAGGTTTTCTCTTTAGTCCACAAAGCCCCTGTATGTTGCTCTGGATAAGAGCATCTGCCAAACGCTGTTCATGTTAATGTAAATTATAAAGAGAGAAAATGGGATAACTGTGTCAGACCTAATAGACCATGAAAATGTTTATCACCAGCTAAACCCCCTTTAAATCTTTTATCTCCAAAAGCATCACAGGTGTATCTGACCATGCTTTAGCTCAACACATTGTGCGTGATTAAGGTAGAGGAAATCCAAAAAAGATTTATACTAGAACACTGAGATTTGGAGTAAAATTTTGTGGTCTGGTGAGTGCTTTAATGTGAGATTGTTTTAGATCTTGAAAAGCATAAAATGTAGCAATAAAACCTCTAATACTAAATATTTATTCCCTCATTCTCTAAACTGATTAACCTTTTCAGGTTGTGGTAAGTTGGAGCTGATCCCATCTGACTATAGGCACAAGGCAGGGTTCACCCTGGACAGTCTCTTGAAAAGAACGAATGTTGTAATAAGGTCTGGAATGACAAAGCAACAACTTTTCTGAAATTTGAAGAACAAAAAAGTGGTTTCTGCCTTTTACCTGTGTGTGTTGCATTCATAAGCGTGTTTACTAAGGGAGTGAGGTCTATGGACGCAGGGTCAATGTACTCTACTGGAATCTCTGGAAGAAAGAATACAAAGACTAAATGTGATATCTGTAAACAGTAAAAGCCAAAAGTTTACACACAAACCTACACACACACTCATAGAAGGTTGTCCATATTTTTCCATAAAGAAGACGTTAATAAACCCATTCAACAGAGAAAGAAATCCTTAAATCGTTTATTTTGCAGAGAGACACTGCTCTATTGATATATATGAACACACACAGTCTTATGCAAAAGTTTTGGCACACCTTAATAAAAAACAGATATTGGTGATTTTGTAAATGAAAAGATGTTAACAGTATCTCTAGGACATAGGAAAAATACAAGATTTTCAGCAAACACTGATGCATAGTTACTTTTTGTGCCATAAATTGAACAAAATAAAAAATTAAAAATATTATCGCAAAAGTTTAAGCACCCTATATAGTCAGTACTTAGTAACAACACCTCTGGCAGATTTCACTGCTTGCAAACACTTTTTAGAGCTAAACGTTTTTCCATTATTGTACTTGGGATTTTCTCCCATTCTTCCTGCAAAAGGTTCTAGTTCTGTAATATTCTTTGGTCGTCTTGCTCACAGCTCTTTTAAGATCTACACACAAATTTTAAATAATATTTAAATCAGGAACTGTGATGGCCATTCGTAAACTGTCAGCTTGCGTCTCTTGAGTTGTTGGATTTTATGATTGAGATGCAGGTAAGGTTTTTTTCTTCTGACTCTTCCATGAAGGACAGTGGAACAGTGCACCACCACTCCTGAGTTTGCTAAATCTTCCTGCAGTTTTTTTAGGTCAAATGGGAATTTTGATTTGATTAAGGTCTGAAACCTTGTAAAAAGAACCTGAGACTTGGGAACTCTTAGGGTGCCCAAACTTTTGGACAGTGCCGCCATAATGTTTTGATTTTAGATTTTTGTTCAGTTTATGGCATAAAAAGTAACTATGCAACAATGTTTGCTGAAAATATTGTGATTTTATTGTCATTCCCCATGTCCTGGAGAGGCAGTGTTAACATCTTTTCAATTCCAAAATCTGTTATTTTTCAAAGTGTGCCCAAACTTTTTCATATTGATGTCAACATGGGCTGGTTGTGCTGGGAGCATGTTGCAGATTTTGTTTTTAATCCAACATTTAGTGTTTCACAAATTCAGTATAAAAAGTATAGTGTAATATAATACAGTCCCAATAAAAAGTTTCAGACCACTTGATGAATGACAAAAAATCACATGTATCTTAACAAGGGTCCAAGTAGAGTGTTGTAAGTGTTTTAAATAAATTGCATAATTAAAAAAATGTTTTGTCTCACTCCCTTTTCTTCTTCTTGTAGCTGTTGAACTTGGAACCTTGTTAAGATCTAACCATGAAACATCAGATTTTTTGCAATTTGTCAAGAGGTCTTAAACTTTTGATCAGGACTATACTAGTAGAAATGAACAATTGAAATGGAAACACATTCAATATTAAATTCTTATGAGACCGATGGTCACGTTTTTTTTTGTAATTTTAGATTATTTTTACTGTCCTGTTCATCGTGAAATTTTGACAGTGTAAACGTTGTTGATATTTTCAAATTATGTATAAATGGTAAAATGTCAAAAGTGGTGATATAGGCAATGAAGTTTCTATCAGCAATTAATTTTAATAGAAGTAGTGACAATTCAGTGTTAACTCAACAGTTAATCTTTATTATACATAATTATTTCAATTTTATTTGCATGTATAAGTTTTAATTGTTAGTTTTAATAGTTCAGCTTATGTTCTTTATAATGAGAACTTTTAAATTGAAGTTTATAGTCATTTTGGAGGTGTTTCTGTATGAAAACGATCCTGGCCATGCATGAGTAGAGCATTGACCATCATTTGATAATCTGCTATTTTTTATGTGCTCCAGCTGTTCTTCTGTAAAGATTTAAAACATGTTTTATGTTCACTTTGAAATATGAGTCCCAGTAATTTCTGATAATTTATGATAATTGATTTTAATCTAATTATCTGTTTATATGACAGCTTTAATAATCTGAAAGCTCCTGAAATCTGACAAAGCTAAAATAACTAGTGTGCATGTAGAGAGTATGAAGATTAATGTAATAGTGTACTGTTTTGATTTCCTGATTTTGTTATATTCACATTAATAAACGACACAGCGTGTTAATGTGAGAATATTGCATAACAAAGAGCTACATTTGGTTCTTTTTGGGGCTTGAATTATTGCAAAATATCGTTTTTTGTTCATCTAAACTTTTCTAAATTTAGCATTTTTGCGTGTAGAAACTGAATCAATCAAGAATTAATGTCAGGATTTCTGTTGTTCATTCTTTACCTGTTGATGCTAAAATGTCTCGTTTATCTCTTTGCTCCAGTTGACTATGCCTTAGTACTGTAAAATATTAAAATAAGATCAATATGCAAATGGTAGTCTAAAGTATGTTTGACAACATGCAGTAATAATTGAAATAAAATGTTACAATGACATTTCATGTGAAGAAGAAACTTCATGCATACATTAAGCAGTCTTCACATATATGTACAGTAATGTATAAACAAATAAGTACATCCCATGAAGATTTTTTTCACATATTTGAACAAGCTAACATTCACCCTCTTTCATACACTGACTACAGATAAAGGTGATTATACTCAAATTGGCTTAACATTTTGTAGTTATTTCTATTTGAAATTTTAAAAAATTAGATCAGTCAAATAGAAAATGAAAATACATTTATTACATCTTTAATTCAATAAACGTCCAAATTAAGTGTTCTTGATTGGAACCTCCTGCAGATGGAACCGGTCTTATTTATATTTTTTATTTTCCTTGCAACTTTGCCTTGTTTCTTTGATAACATACATAATTATATTAACGAGGGTGGAATACTTGTTTCAAATATGTATATATATAAAAAGTCAATACATTTCCATGGATTGTACTTGTCACATGGCTATGACCTGTAGATACAATAATTACCTACCTGTTAGGCAAATAGGCAGCAGGGTTACTATGGCAATAGTGATGCTCAGGTGGACCCATTGACTTAGTCTGAACTTACCCATCACTGAAAAACCAACATTAATCAAAAACAATAGTGAGTATCCCAGAAATGATAACTAAAAGTAATTAAACTTTCATGTAAAAATATTTTCAGATTAGTAATCTTGGACCATTTCTATTATTTAGTTTAGGATAAAATTTTACTGTGATTGGGCTAATTATAATATTTTAATGGATGATTTGTTTAAAAGTTAGCCATGCACATCTGAAGAACATCCATACATTGTGTACAGACTTATCATACAGATTTATCATATATATATATATAATATATAATTTTATTTTTTTTTTAATAAAGGTATTGCTATTTAGTTTAATTACTTTAAACATTTTAAGTGTGCTCTCTCTTATTTATATTTTACCTGACATTTTCTTTATAATGTTGTGTCAAACAGCATTTTATTACACTGTGTAATGTGTATACCGTTGTGTTGACAGTAAACCCCTATTGAAATGAAAGTTTTTCAACTGTTCCTTGAACCTTTTTCAACAATACCTTTTATACTTTATCAGAAGATTTTGTGTTTTGAGTTTTTCACATTCACATGTCTCACCTGCTAAAATGTCTTTAGGGAACAAAACCTCTTTAGGAAACTTTTGGTAGTTATTTGATCCAAATAGGCCTAATCCTTTATATGCAAGTTATCATAGGGAAATATGAACCATATTCAATAAATAGAACAAAATAATCAAGGATCATGTAATCTTGGCTTTATATTCATACCAGTAGCAAGATTTTACTCTATTACAAAGACTTTAAACGTTTGCAGAAAGTGAACCAATCAGATTATGTCTCTAGAATGTGAGCACAAAGTCTGTTTAGGACTAAAAGCCAATTACAACCAGCTTATCTCAGAACCAACCAATTACAGCCTGCTTATCTCTCAAACCAACCAATTACATCTGCTTTATCTACTCCAATAATGATGTCATTTTGTAACGAGGACCTAACTGGTCATACTTGAAGTTATAATAGTGTACAATAATAGGAAAAATCAAAATAAAGGTGATGGAGAGAGAATGCTGTGCTGATAAACATGCACTGCCTGCTTCTACAGAGCTTACAGCTGCTGAGTTGCTATAATTATGTCGCTTGAAACTGGATTTGCTCAGACAATGAGACGGGGAAGTATAACATTACAGACAACTGAGCCAATAATGCTCAATTATAAATTCACTAAATGGCCATTAAACATTTTATTCTATTTGCATTCTTTAAAAGCTCACTTATTTGTCAACTAAAGGCTATGAATTAACATATTTAAAATGAATTAAATCAGTGGAATGTTCTAATTTGACCCAATATTTCAAAATGTTTCAGAAACAATTATATAAACAGGTTCTTTTTGGTCCAACAACCCTTTCATACTGAATGTGTAATAGAGAGGAATGTGACGGTGTGGAATATTTGATGAAAAATTGTTGATGCATTCCCTGTTATGAAGGTTATACTTTCTGATATAAGGTATTAAATGTAAATTGCACAAAACATCAGTGGATTTTGCCAAAAAGGCAATTACACGTTATGTAGTGTGATGAATTGGACATTATATTTAATGTAACTAATTAACAATTCAAAAAACAAGAAAATATATAGGTCATATAATTTGACAGTTATTTTCTTTTGGCTAAATAAATGGGTGAGATGGTGAAAAGCAAATTGATCATTTTAAATATCTTATTCAGTAAATATATTTGTGACAGATATACGTGTAGTCATGGCCAATGTTTAATATGAAATTTTCATATTGTAATATTTAATACACAACTTCATCAACTATCAATAGACAAGAAATCTTGTATTCTTAATAAAATAATAATTATCTTCTAATATACTTACTAGCTGATTCTAAACTACTGTATTACGTTTTCTTGGAATTTAAAAACATCAGTTTATAATTTGCCGTTTTTGAGAAATTTCAGAGAATATTTAAACACTGAGGGTCCAATGCCAGCTTAGTTATTAGTAGAAAAGTTGATTCAGACGTCAGAGATGTAAACACATGTCTACACCAAATTCTGTAACAAAATATAGTCCAATAAAACACTGACATAATTTTCCTCATCATACCAAAAATACCCTGGACATTATAACCACATTTTCACTTTGTCTTTTGCACTAATGTTCAAAAATTGCACCTTTTATGCTGCTATTTTTAGAGACTTTTTACATTTCAGATCCTTATTTTATCTTCTATTTATTTTTTATATTATTGCTGGTTTACTGCTTGCACTGTTGGAGTCACTGTAAACATAATTTCATTCTGTTGTGAACAATCATGAATGACAATAAAGCCAAGTTTTAGTCTAAGGCCTCGTTTACACTGCAGGTCTTGATGCTCAGTTCTGATTCGCTGCCTATATCCGATTTTTTTGACCTTCTGTTTACACGTGTTTTAAATTGTGACCCATATCCGATTCGCCTGTTTA
>JBBIGC010117085.1:0-23593 GCA_037576955.1 Lepidarchus adonis
TGTTAAAGCACTTGCCATCTGTATGTACTTCCCAAGATAATAATAATAATAATAATAATAATAATAATAATAATAATAATAATAATAATTAGTTATATTTTTATAGCGCCATTCACAATCCCAAGGTCACTTTACAATGAAAATATACACCTAAAAATTAATAAATACATAATAATAATAAAAAAAGAAAGGTTTTTAGACCACATTTAAAGGGAGACAGGGAAGAGCAGTCACAGAGAGATTGTGGGAGAGAGTTCCAGAGTTTGGGAGCCAATGCACTGAACGATTGGCCTTTACAGTAGCACTCACTTTAGTGTTGTTCTGCACAGATATAATGTTTGTTCCTGTACCTTAGAAGTAACTTTGGACAAACGCTTCAGCCAAATATATGATTGTAAATTTAAATGCAAGTCCACTGCTTTTGTTCACATGGGACTTAGTCTCTAGGAAAACAATTATTTTTGTCTATGAACGTTTCTCATTTCCCTGGGGTATAAATATTAAGTAACTGCAAATGTTCTGCATGAGGTGGCACAAGGATTTACTTTAGAGAACATGTCCTGGTGTTGTTATGAGGTGCAACTATTACAGATAACCAAACATTATTGACAATTTGGGACAGAAGGTAATTTAACACAATAGTTAAAAATGCTTTAATGGTAAAAAAAAACAAAAAAACCCTGATAATATATTGCCACCACATTTTAAAGTATAAAGTGTAATCTTAATAGCTGAACCGTACAATAATTAAAATAATTTAATTTTTGGGTGGGGGAAGTGAGGATGATAAACACTGTGTGGTTTACCACTGTTTGCTGCAGTGCATTAAATACTATTCTAAAAACTTTTTTATTTCATTAAACTAACAGTGATTTTACTTTTCTTAAATAGTTTCATGATTAAAACAATAACAATAATTTCATTCAAGTTTATTTCAAGTTAACATGGTTTCAAGCTCAGAATTTGTGAACAATGAAGACAAAACAGGGTTAATGGCACACAGTTATAATGGAAAAATCAAATCAGGGATTCCGTCATACAAGACTTTCCATTTCACTAACAACTACAGAATTAAAATGTTTTATGAAAAAGAAATGAATGTATATAAAAGCTATATAAAATATAACATTTACATCACAAACCACAATAAATATTTTAAAGTAGAATAGAATTTATAGTAAATTTTCTAGGCCACGCACCTGTATTCAAAATCTGAAGACCCACATCACATGACAGAATGTTATTTTTTTAAAAAGTACACATCCTCTATGTATGAAATTTTTGGAAACTTTTACTGCATTTCTGTTTATTTGCTGAATAAACATCAACATATGTGAATAAAAGCTTAATTTACCTGTCATTTGACCAAGACACTCAAACTTTTGCATCTGTAAATACATTTGTTTTACAGTGGGTGTTATCATAAACTGTGATCTCACTGTAACATAGAAATCAACTAAAAATAACAATAACACTGACACTAAAACCACAAAAGTAGTGTACTCATTATTCATCAATATGATTTTTTTATGCTTAAATATTTTTTCTTTTTTACAGTTGCTGCACTAAAGCATGTGACACACTGCAATGGCCTTTTACTAAAATGACTACGTCAAGACCTCTTTAACAAATTATAAATACATCCAATGGAAAACATTTTAGTTATAAGAAAACAGCCACCATTTGTAATACATTCATTTCCACGCTTCTACAAGGCTACTGATACAACAGGAGCACTTCACATTCACTGATGTCACTTTCTAAGGTGCAGCTACGTCCATTGTATCTACACCCATTGTCCATTTTATCAGTTCCACTTACCATATACGGGCAGGTATTATTTGGGCGGTGGGTCATTCTGAGAAAAGCAATGACACTTATATTGTAGTGTAATGTTTGTGTTGCACAGAGTGGATCACAAAAAGAGTGAATGACTCAAACTGTCCAGTATCACATGAGTTATATATATATTTACATCTGTATGGTAGATTGAAAGTTTAGATGTGTCAAATTTGAAAGACATAAGAATCCACGAGACAGATGAACGTCTATGGTGAAATCCATCTCTTAGAGGGTGAAGCAGCTGAGAAAGGATTTGGAGTGGTGCTCATAAGCCACCCAAGATTCTGCTGACATCTTTAGTCCTGTGCCTTCTCATGCTGCCCCCTCAGTCCAGACTCCTCACTGCTCTGGCACCAAATTCTGATCCTGTCGTGCTTTTAGAGCCAAAATGGCTTTTCTGTAAAGATCTATCAGGAAACAGGCAAATTAAATAACTTAATCTACTGACATCCCAGATCAGGGCTGCCCATCCTGGACAATATGACTGCTTGATGCATAATCTAGTGAAATATTCTGAAGTTTTCCTGATGAGCAGCTCTGATCAGACAGCGTTAGGCTTTTATCCCAGGCTCTGAGGCTCCAGAGATACTCACCAAAGGTGGCAGACAGGTCAGCTGGCTGTGTGTAAGCTGCTGGTATGCCTTCTGTATTTATCTTGTTCTTCCTTTTTCCTTTCACCACTTTTTTCTTCTTCTTGTCTCCTTTCCCTATGATAAAAGTGTTTCTCAGTAAAGCTATGCTATCATGCTATTTAGCCATTTTGCTCATTCACAACCAGACACAATACCTTTAGTGGGTTTGGTGTCACCATTTTCCAGCGATTCTGCATGTTCCACCATCTCCTCCTTTACTTTTGCTTTACGTTTTAGCTTCCCACGTCTCCTTGGCAATAGGGCACTGCTGGCTTTGTCTTTCTGACCGTTTTGGTCCTGCTCTGTTTCGTTTACTTCTGCTTCCTCTTCTTCTTGTCCTTTCTCATTGTCCTCATTTTTGCCTTCCTGTTTCACATTTCTCTTCTTAATTTTAACCTTCACTTTCTTCTTTTTCTTTAATTTCTTTGTAAAGGAGTTGTCCTAGAAACAGACGGCATCATCTAGTTTAGTCCAAAGAATTAAATGAAATATTTAAACAAATTAATTAATAATAGACTTCCATCCATTGTCACTAATCCATCTTGGGTTGCAGAGAAGCTGGAGCCAGTACCAACTGCCTATGGTCCAGGACATGGTACAACAAGAAGCCAACCAATCACAGGGCAACAAAGACAGACGATCATCCATCCATCCACCCACACACACACACCTATGGGCAATTATAGAGTAGCCAATCAACCCAAAACATAAGCCTCTGGACAGTGGAAGAACCCGCAAGAACATGGGTAGAGCTTGTAAACTCCACCCAGAAAAGCACCTGTGGATCAAACCCAAGTTCTCGCTGTGGGGTGGCAGCACTAACTACTGCACCAAAAAACTGGAATTTAAGCAGAAAATGAGAAATTGCATGATAGCATTTGGTTATATAAATCAATGCAGTTACACACCCGCACACAGAGGTTGTAACAATTCACAAACTTCATGTTTGAAATGGATTCAATAAAATACAGTGGTGTGTTAATATACAGACACAGCACTTGGCAGAAGAAGAATGCTGAAGAACAGTTTGAGTGCTGAAGACTTGGGTGAACAGCTGAAGATAAACAACAGGTAGATGCAAAAAAAAGGTCTGCTGAGACGCTCCAGCCACATTTAAATCTAAAGTCTGAGTTTGGCTTTAAGAACATTGACAGAACAGAGTGTGTATTATTTTGTTACGGTCGCATCTCTGTGAGTCTTTTCCTGCACTTCTTTCATAGTGATTGAATGATGCTTCCAGCAATCCATAATTTGTCTGGTATAGACATGATTAAAACCAGCGTGCTGTAATGGAAGGCATGATTACACATTATTTTTAAACCTGTCTATACCGGACAAATTATGGCGCGATCTAAATGATTGTTCTATGACTAAGAGGAATGTGTTGAACTCTTTGTAACTCTCACATTAGTGTTGTCATGTCTGAATTTATGATTGATTGTTTCTGTACCTGGAAGTCGCTTTGGATAAAAGCATCAGCCAAATGAATAAATGTAAATGCTAGTAGCACGATGCTAGCGCAACCTGCCAAGTGACAAAGGGGAACAAAAGAAAAGACCCTGAAGCTGAAGTAGCAGTTTCTCTGCACTTCCGACTGCAGTCACAAAGCAAATATGGGAAAAGTGACAATAGCATTGCTGTTGCTTATGTAAATTAATAAGGCATCCTTGTGTTTCTGTGTTATATTGCTACGTCATTGACGTGCAACATATCGATTATCACAGAATCGCAGTAGAGCGAAATTATCGTTATCATGGGCCACGTATCGCATCATGAGATAACCTGCGATTCCCACCCCTATTTAACACTATATAGTGGAAGAAGCATGTTTTTACATTTTTCATGACATATATACAACAACTTTACCTTTTTAAGAATGTCTCTGATTGGATGTAGAGAGCTCCCACTTTTCCTTTCTTTCTCCAGAGGATCCTGTACTTGGCATATTTCTGTTTTACTGACTCTCATTCTGCAGATACAAATGTTTCTCATTACTGTGATGATGATAATGATGATTATGCTTACAGCACAGATGACAATAACAAAACTTTACACTCAGGGTCTGTGTGAACTAAAAGAAACACACACCTTTCGTCTTTGTTTCTCTTCCGACTTTTCTCTACTTTCCCTCTTCTCTCTTTCTCCTCCGGTCCTAGTGGCCGTCTCCCATCGCTGACTATACGAGCACACAGTTCTGGGTAGTCCAGGCACACAGCCCGCAGGAGCCACCTCAGGCCACGGAGTGTTTTCCTGTCTGACCACCGACGCAGATCCATTAAGGCTGAGCATGGCTCCTTCGTGAGACAGAACTTTTATTAATCAGACATCTATTCATGTGGTTAATCAACTAAAACATGTTGCTCCATTTGCAACATTATACAGACCTCATGTTTTAGTTCAATGTTGTGCTCTACTTACTATGTGGCACAGAGAATGGCTCTGATTGACCAGCTTCTCCAGGGACAGAACCTCAATCAGTTCACTTCCCAGCAAGGCATTCATTTTGTCCTGCTTATTGGCTAATCTGTGAACAGAAATGAGGCCCAGTTTCATGGTCAATTATTTTTTCTTGATTACTTGAAGTAACAACACCTCAGTTAATACAGCACATATGTAGAAACTAAGCTACAAAAATACTGCATTCACTGTTATATGTAGAAGTGTTCATACATGTTTTAGACCTTGTCCTAATGAGCGCCTGAATCAAACGTTTTCTGTATATCCCGTGATTCTTCATGCGCTGTGCAGTCAGAGAGAGAACAGGCTAGCAGCAGCGAGGTTTTCTCTGCCTACATAACTGTATCAGGAGCACTTTAACATAAGGACGTGAAGTTCAGCTCTAATAATGTTAGAACCATTCTATACTGTGATTATAAATTTAATGGTGCTTATTTTAAAAAATCTTCCACATACCGTGACGTTTTATATTTGTAACGCATATATGTATATAGAACGTCGCTGTATGCAGAGGATAACATTTATTTTTTCTATTTTTTAAATGTATTAATTTAATTTATTGATTGTGAAGGATGAACCTGGGCTTCCTCATTACTGCCCCTACAGGTATAAACACAGCATTGCAGTCTGGGCTCCAGGTTGGCAAACAACGGAGACAACCAAACGCCAACGTAGAGTCATACAGAAGTCAATCAAACACCGCTACAAAATGCCCAGGTCACTCAGAGCATGTTCAATTATCCAAGATTTGAACACCTGTGTGGACAAGGCCTTTAAAGCACAGGAATGTAAATGGTAATTTAAAAATTAATTTTAAAGTAGCAAAATACAAGAATTCAAATATATGCCCTTTCATTTTAAAAATGCAGTTAAATTTTTTTGAACACGTAAAAGGTTAGCAGAATAATGCCTTACACTAATAGAGGTTTTCCAGCAACTCTGGGTTGCTTCAGCATGTCTGCCAGGAGCTCTTTGACCTCTTTCATCCTTTGTCTGTCACTGGAGTCCACCACAAAGATGATTCCATGGGCCTCTCCATAGTACTCTCTCCATGTACTACGAACCTCAGAACTTCCACCCATGTCCAGCAAGTTCACCAGGAAATTCTCCACCCGCAGCTCTTTACGAACACATCCAAGGGTAGGGCCAACTTCTCCTATGGGAGCTACACATATGCAGATATTTAAATAATCACAGCGTTTGCATCATCCAGGGTTCACATGAGCAAATCTATGTAAAAGGTGCTTACCTCTCAACATCCCTCTCACACATGACGTTTTTCCAGCTTTGTCAAGACCAACCACAAGCACTGTAACTTTCCTGAAACATAAAAGATGAATAATAGAAGTCTAACTTTTGTTTCTTCATGCAGTTTTATTAATGCTTAATAAGCCTCTTTCTAATAAACTTTAAAAGACCATATTCTACATTTTTCTTTATTATGTCTCCCATGACTGGATCACCTCACTTGTTTCAGACTAGACCTCTTCAATGGGGTGATAATCAGGTGTCAATTGTATTATGGTTTGAGCAAAAGAGATGTCTGACAACCTCAGAAAAGATGGTACCCATAAATCTGGAAATGGTAATAAGACCATCTCTAAAGAGTTTGGACTGTTGTGACCTTATGCAGAAGTGGTCAACCATCAAAGATAATTGGAACTGCAAAGTGTGTAATAGCCTGAGAGGTTTCAATTGAACATTAATTGAATTGAAAAAAGTGGATAGGCTTAAAGTGAGCAGTTCATGTAAGGAAACAAGTTATTGCTTTAAAAGGAGTCACCACATACTGAAAGCACGGGTTCACCAACTTTTGCCACATGCATGTACACTGCCTCTCCAAAAAAAAGCCACTACCTGGATTTAACAAGGCAAATAGGTAAGAGCTTCGCATTGGATAATTACTGCATGGACGATTGGATGATTATGTTTGAGCTGAAAACAAGTTATTTAAACCTAACTGATGCAGTGAGTAACTTGAAATTGAAATGAAATGAAATTCATTGCACATTTCACAGGTACACGGCAACGAAGTGCAGTTTGCATCCATCCAGAAGTGTTTTAGCCATAATATAGATATATTACAAATATATGTTGGGAATAATATAAATATGTAGATATGTTACAAAAGTTTAAAAAATGGTCTATTATAGATATGAGGGTACAAAAATTATGATTGTTACAATGTACACGCAGTGAAGGTATGTTACAGGCTGTAATGAGTGTACAAGCTATGTACAGGCTATACATATGAAATTATATATAAGTAAATAAGTTATTCAGAAATATGAAATATAAAGCTTTGCAGAGGTATGGAATATGAACTATCCAAGTTATGACAGTTGTCATTACTTTAACAACCATTTTGGGAGATATGTTAATCTGGTTCAGAAGGGTCAAATTATTGGCATGTATCAAGCAAAGAAAACACAAAGCAATTGCTAAAACTTCTAAAATTGGGTTAAGAACTGTCCAATGCATTAAAAGCTGGTGGTAGAAATGTGGTAAGAAAAGAATCTTGAATGAACATGATGAAAATCAAATCGTAAAAAACAGAACAGCAGAACTCACAGCTATGTTCAATAATGAAGGAAAGAGTTTTTCACATGTACAATGGGAAGGACTGGGAATAAACAGCTGTGTCTTAAGAAAACTACAGACTAATGAAGCTAATTGCAAAAAAAGCTTCCCTTTGCTAGGGAGCATTTAGATTGGACTCTGAACCAATGATAGAAGGTCATGTGGTCTGATGAGTCCAGATTTACCCTGGTCCAGAGTGATGGACGTGGCAGGGTTAGAAGACAGGTGCATGGAGTGATGCACCCATCATGCCTACTGCCTACAGGGGGCAGGACTATGATCTGAAGTTGTTGCAGTTGGTCAGGTGGATATTTTTAAATTTTGAAACTTTTGCAATGTTTACCTCAAACACTGTATCCCAAATAGGAAAAAAAAAAAACTTTTGTTTGTCTGTAAGACCAACAAAACTAAGACACTGAGCTCTGCAAGAGTCTGATCTGCTGGCCTGTACCTCAGGGGCTGCTGGAGTTTGGACACCCAGTTGCAGCAGTTGCTCATCAGATTGAACATGTTGAGCTGAGGGGGAGAGCACCAGGGAGAGCACCATCTTTTCCTTAATTCAAACCTGCACAAAAATGACACAACAGATTCACACTTAACACAACACCTTACTGACACTTAATCAAGATCGGTTTCAAACTATGATCAGTCTGTCTCCTGTGAGCATTAACACCGTGTTGTGGACAGTGCTAATTACTTACAACCCTTTCTCATTCCCCCACTTTGTATCCCACACCCGCAGTTTGTCTGCAATGCCATTAGCAAACTTTTAGCTATCAAATACACAAGATAAATGAATATATTTGTCCAATAGGATGTTAAAAAACAGTGTTTGGTGTCAGGATAGTTTTTGTAATATAATGCAATGACATTATTAACAGTGATTTTAGCTTGAAACACTAAACACTTGTAACTTGTGCACTTTACTATACTGATACTATACAAACTCAATGTGTACATTGATATCAGACAAAATTTCCCACACTTTGTACCTATTCATATACTGCTACACCCACAGTTTCCCTGCAATGCCATTAGCAACCTTTTAGCTACAAAATACACAAGATGAATGAATATATTTGTCCAATAGGATGTTAAAATACAGTGTTTGGTGTCAGGATTATTTTTGTAATATAATGCAATGACATAGTATTAACAGTGATTTCAGCTTGAAACACTAAAAACTATACTATACTGATACTATACAAACTTAATGTGTACATTGATAACATACCTTGCCCAAGCATTTTAATGGCCTATGGCAAATAGCCATGTTACCTGGTCCTTGGTTTTGTTTGGTTCATGTTAAAGTAGTCTGCCCTATGACAAATGTGCTGGTAGTAGACCTAATCACAACACCAGGTGCCTTATTTAGGAGACGGCCACAGTTAACCTATTGCAAGCCAGGTGTGCCGTGCCCAATGGCACATATGTTCAGTCTCAGTAAGCTCCTCAAGACCAGTCTGAGACCATTATGCTGTCCTGTTTCTGCTCATACTGACCCTTTACACCCACATACTCTTTAAATAAGAATTATTTTACCCAATATATTTAGAACATAGCCACATAATTAAACAAACCAAAAAAGTCTGAAAGTATTGACAACTTTGACAGAAGATATTGGCCCATTGGCCACATTGCTAAAAGGAAGGTGTGTGTGATGACCTTTCCACGTGTGTAAACAACCAGCTGAGGAAAAGTGCTGTATCACAAACTGCAACATATTTCTGAAAATTAAATTATCAAAATTGAAAAGCTGAAAATAAAAAAATAAAAATTAAGTACATTTAATTACTACAGTAAACATTACAGATATCAGCAGTCCTATAGTTGACAGTGGTCATTTAATGTTGATATTTACAGGGGGTCAAAAAGTAGATTGATTGCTACTTTAAGGTAAAAAAAAAAAAAGCCAGGTTACTTACAGCAGTATGTCAGAATCTACTTGCATGTTTGTGTTTTCCTCTCTTGTGGCATTTTGCACTGTCCAGCGAAATACTAATCAGGCTCAAATTATTCCTCTAATCCTGTCACCTCATGTGGGAGGAGCTGAATGAGAACCACAGGCTTACGCTCCTCACCAATCACATGGGCTTCAGTGACATCTGCTCTGTTTACGAGCTAGTAATGGTTTGTTAGACCTGCTTCAAAAAGACATGCTCATGAGTAACGGATTTTACTCATCACGCCTACAAATGTTTGGGTTGTGGCATCTATATTTTTCTTTTTTAAGTATTAATAGGAGGTTAAGGATTCATAATCTGTCATCATTTTGTTTAGTGTTGTCATATGAGGCTTTCAGATAATGAGAATAACAAGAGACATTGTGGAAAGGCAGGTGTCTGTTACCTGAATATATTACCATATTACCAATTACACAAGCAAAGCATTAACATGTATTTGTTTTGACCTCAAAAGAAATATTTACATGATGACATTCTTCTACATAGAGTAAAAAGAAACATTTGATATATCCACACTTTAACAGACATACTGTCTTTCTTTGTCAGCTTTATTTACAATATTCAACACATACTATATTTGTGACCACTAGATGTCCTTAAAATAAAAAGATGTTTTGTTGTTTTAAGGAAACAGTACTGTATATTCAAGCAAGAAACTCTGAGGTGTGTGTATGAATGTGTTTCTCAGCTCTGGTCATAATTATATAATGTCCCTAGTCTGGTACTGCCTCACTTTCAAGTTAGATCAAATTACAGAAGATCCATATCCTGCTATGTGTTCCCGGATGTGTGCAGCAGAAAAAAAGAAAGCAAGGATTTTAGCAACGTCTTCTTCTCTGTTGCTTCATCGCATTAAGTCATTATTTGAGTGTCCAATCACAATGCTACTTTACCTGCTGACTAAAGTCATTTGAGGCACTGACCACAACACTGTGTCAGCTGCCTCTGACAGGAATGGAAACAACTTAGTAGTCATGTTCTCAGCACTCGGAGCTGTGATCCCATTTGTGTGCATCAAATCTGTATCCTGGTGATTCTTGGGTAGATACTGTACCTCAGTAGTTTTTGAGGTGGAAACAATAACCCCTTATAACAAACTGTATTGTATTACATTACTGTAGTCCCTGATTACAAGGATGTTTTGGTCAGTCAGACTGTATCCCTGGAAGGTTCCTCTAAGCCTTTTGTTTAGTGTCCACACTGGATTCTTTGTGTAATGTAATACAGCAATTCATACTAGCTCCTGGTAAAATAATGCTGGCCATTCTCAAGCCTTAACTGTGGTGGCCACATACAGTCAGTAATGTTGTAGTGTCCAGTAACAAAAAAGTAGAATGTCATGAAGGATACTAATCCAGCTTAAACCGAGTTACAATGTGCCATGGCTTAACATGAGAACACAAACAGCTCTTAAAGTCATAAGGTTTTCTTCTTAATGTCCACTCAATTTCTAAAATTAAAAAGTGAGTAAACATGGTACATAGCTCTGATGTAAAACATATATTTATAGCCAAGGTGTAAAACGCCCATTATCACGGAACATGTGTTTGTTTAATGTTTAAAGTTGAATGTAGAAACACACTGAAGTTTTTAAAATCATACCAACATATTCCATATATAGAGGCTAGGAGGCAAAAACAGCCTTTGACTGCACTAATTTTGTCATGTCATAAAACCTTTTTGTATATACCAGTCTATTTAACCTACAGTAGTAAAGCTCCACCCATTACAGCTGAGGTTTCACTGTGTGCTGCTTTCTGAATGAGACTTTTGAATAGAGTGCTGCTAATCAGGACAGGGCTCATTTCATAAAGTCATTTCATATATAGTCAAAATAAGTACATTCTATGGAAATTAATTATTTTATACTAATATTTGATAACTATTCAGTGTGTAAAAATATTAGTGATATACTTGAAATAAACCTCAAGAGAAAGTATTGTTTTCAAGCATTTATTCAATAAGATACCAACTGGTGTAATATTTGTCTGTGACCATAAAATTTTGTAGGTGTTTTGCATTATTAATCATTAGTTTCTGATATTGAATTGCTTCTTACATGTTCTGGCATTTTCAAATCCACACACAGAAATACAAAGGGATTTAAAGCAGGGCTTTGACTAGGCCATTGCACAACCCTCTGTTTATTCTCTTTGAGCCAGTTCTTGAAGGATTTGCTAGTGTGCAAATTATCCTGTTTAAATGATAAAGGCAACAGGTTTTGCAAATGGCAAATGGTGGGGGAGCAAGTCCTGGACAAACGGACAGGACGATCTACACCACACAAAATTTTCATTTACATAAAATATTTTAAAACCTTTCTCAGACTCTTCTAAGACATCGTAACCATTTAAGGAAGGCCTTAGAGAGATCTTCCTTTAGTTCTGGGCATGATGACACCACACTTTAAAGACAACATCATTATAGATGTCAGGTTCATCTGTGACAATGACACCAATTCTGGAACTGCTAATTTTATGGACTTGAAGATGTGATAAATGTAACTTCCTTTTACATGAGACTAATCTGTTTTTAATTTTCTGTTTCTGTTTAGCTGTAGCTAGTTACCTGGTTCAGAACACCAGCTATGACACTGTAGGCTAATAGAGACTCAAATTATTTCAATAAAACTTCCATCAAACCACATCCAGTTTTTCACTGAAGGAACTGACTGTAGTGGATGAAGTTTTGGACACAGTATGACTTACTGTTGGATATAAAAATGAACAAAACTTCACTTACACAGCCAATTCAGTGGTATGGAAGAAAATAATAAGGAAGATGGTTCTTGAATCTTATATCTTGAACTGGGCCTAATAAAATGTGACAAGAACTAATTTTGAATTAACTACAATTTGTTTAGAAGCTTTCGGAACAAACAACCATACTTCTGTTAAGCTTAAGTCCAATAACTCTACTTGTCCTCTCTTTCTTGATTTACACAATTTCCTTTATATAAAATGTCAAATGAATAAGGAGAATCCAAAGGGCATAAAACTGCGATGACACAGGTTTTGTAGCTTATGGCCAAGGACCAGGCATTAATATTTCTGTCTGAGTTTGATTTCCTTTAGACAATTCAAAACAGGTGTCTATTATTTGGTTGCATGTTTAAGTATAGCAATTTTTTATAGCAATTATTATGAAGAATCATCCACATATATAAACAGGTTACACATATAAGGAAAAGCGAAGTTGCCCTAAATCAGAACTTCTTAAGTTTAAACAAGTTTTTGTTTACATGTACAATAAATGCTGGTGCCCAGTCCACTAGTAAATTAGAAGACACTAGTTTAATGATTTTTTTTGTCTACTTAGTAGAATGTAGCAACAAGTAAGATTTTCAGATGGTAACATTGACTGGAATGTATAGTGGTGGCAAATAAGTATTTGGTCACCTATAAACAAGCAAGACCTGTAACTTCTTCTTTAAGAAGCTCTTCTATCCTCCACTCATCACCTGTATTAATGGCACCTGTTTTAACTCGTTATCAGTATAAAAGACACCTGTCCACAACCTCAAACAGTCACACTCCAAACTCTATGGTCAAGACCAAAGTGCTGTCAAAGGACACCAGAAACAAAATTGTAAACCTGCACCAGGCTGGGAAGACTGAATCTGCAATAGGTAAACAGCTTGGTGTGAAGAAATCAACTGTGGGAGCTATTATTAGAAAATGGAAGACATACAAGACCACTGATAATCTCCCTCAAACTGGGGCTCCATGCAAGATCTCACCCTGTGGGGTCAAAAAGATCACAAGAACAGTTAGCAAAAATCCCAGACCTAGTGAATGTCCTGCAGAGAGCTGAGAACAAAGTAACAACGGCTACCATCAGTAACACACTGGGACTCAAATACTGCAGTGCCAGACCTGTCCCCCTGCTTAAGCCAGTACATGTCCAGGCCTGTCTGAAGTTTGCTCAAAAGAATTTGGATGATCCAGAAGAGTATTGGGAGAATGTCATATGGTCAGATGAAACCAAAATAGAACTTTTTGGTAAAATCTCTACTTGTTGTGTTTAGAAAAGAAAGAATGCTGAGTTGCATCAAAAGAACACCCAGCTGTATCTTTCAGTCTCCAAAAGCAAAAGCTTCATTATCATAAATAAAATGTTTTGTTCCTGGCCTTCAAGGAAGAAACACCATCTCGATTTACTCACGAAACATGCGTCATATCACCTAATTGATTCTCCAAACTGCTGAGTCATCCAGACTCTGTGGCACTAACTGAAATCTGGTTAAAACTGGTTTTGATGGATAACGCACCCATTAACACGCCCATCATGCCCATTCATGTCCTGAGTTCATAAGACTCCTGAACAAATTCAGTCTGTGTGCTCAGACTTTAAACTCCTTTTTGGAAAATCTGAGTTCAACGCTTTCTTCTCTCTCTCTCGCTCTCTCTCACTCACTCACTCTCTGGGATCCCACCTACAGGAGAATTTTGCTTTCCACAAAACCTTTAACTTGTAACTTGTAATTTTTCTCTGTGTCTAATAAAACCTTTGATAATTTATTTGATGACCTGACCTCTCCTTGAAGAACTCACATAAACATTCAAGGATTTACCGTACCTTCGCCTGTAGTCAGCTGGGATCGACTCCAGCCTACCCATGACCCAAAATGGATAAGCTATTTGGACATGAACAAATGAACAATGCTTAACCACACACTATATCTATTACAACAGGATATCTTCATAGTAGAATAGTCCAGCCTGCCTACATGCAGTCCAGACCTTTCACCTATTAAAAACATATGGTGCATCATATTGAGCAGCTAGAATCCTATATCAGACAAGAATGGGACAATATTGCTCTTCCAAAAAATCTAGCAACTGGTCTCCCCAGTTCCCAGACATTTACTGTTGTTAAAAACAGTGGGGGTGCTGCACAGTCACAAACAAGGCCCTGTACCAACATTGAGACACATTGCTGCAATTAATTTTAAAATTACCTTTTAAATTATAAATTTACTTTAAACATTTTATATATGTTTTATATGTTCCATTGTGAATAAAATATTGATTTATAAGATTGGCAAATCATTGCATTCTGTTTTTATTCACATTATACACAATGTGCCAACTTTTGGGGAATTGGAATGGTATATCTACTGATTAATTTTATGACCATTTCAGTCAAATGCATGTCCTATAGTATCACATCCAGTAAAATATTTTCCATCATTGATCGAAAAAACCTTTTAAATACATTACCTTGCAGCTTTACCGGACTTCACCTGCTGTCGCTTTAAAAACGAATCAGTTGCCAAGAGCTAACATGAAAACAAATGCTATTATTTGCATTTTGGCTGAACACACTGGGAAACTGAGCAGGTGTCAGATTTTTTGTCAGAATTATTTTTCTCATGTGGCAAATCAAATGGTTAAATGGTTCATGGAAAAGAAGAATTTTCCAAAAATAATTAATTAAAGAAAAATCTGATTTTGTGAAAATATAAATAATAAGTTAGTCAGTATCTTATGCATTTGAGATTATATTATGGCAATAAATGACTGATCAGTAATGGTGCTGAGTAAGACACTTGACCTTTTTTTAGCTACTGAATAACTCTTTATTGTTTCCGGATTTTTGTGAATTAAGCATCAGATATAAATACATTTTCCAAATGAAGATGTGGCTATGAATAAAATACACAGTAATATACTGCTTTGCTATGATTTAATAAACTAATTCACAGCAAGAAGCTGCCCTTTCTTGGACATAATCCTAACATTGGAGTAATTCTCATAACTGAAATATTTTTCCTTATGTAGACAACACTGAGTGTCCAAAGAGGCAGCTGCTCTAGCTGTGAAGTTGGGATGCAGAGAAGCCTTACGAGGCAATATGAAGACAATATCTATCTGTAAAAAATAATCTTCCCCATACTCACTTCAATGAGACTAAAAACTCATCTCTGGAAACATCTGAACACACTGTGTAACAATAGCAGCTAAAGCCATGGTTATGAATAACTACCTGAATGTCTTTGTTGCTGTATTGGTAGCATGGGCCTCTGTGTTGGATTTGGAAAAGGAATTTTTTCAATACATTTTCCAACATTTCTGTGTAATTAAATTGTTTGATATAAACAGAGTCTTTCTGAGTGGTCTGATGTGAAATTGTTCATTTTAGATCAACTTTCAGAAAGTTCACAGCACTGCTAATAAGTGCCTGACAAGTAATGACAATAATAAAATGATTATACATTTTCAAATATGCAATGTTCCCCCTCAGCATGCTGATCAAGGATGACATTGGTATCATCCGACTCCCCACCCCCACTCCCTACACACAAAATATTCGTCCACCACCCAAAGGTCAACAGAAGCACGCGCAGGCCGTTACAAGGCAAACATAGCAAAGTTAGGGAAATCAACCAGCTGTGCTGTAGTTGAAGAAATCGAGATCCCTGGTAGTTCCTAGTATTTCAGACCAAGCGCTGTTAAATTATGCAGATTAAAAAATCAATGGAAGTCAGTTAGCAGGAGACCAGTGAGCAAGCGAAGTGTGTGTACTGGATTTCGGACGCGCCCTGCGGTTGTGTGTGAGCGGTCGGCGCGCGCTGGGACCCGTGGGAAGGCAAAGCAGAGCGGCGGCGCTACAGGCGGTGGAACCGTGTGAGACACACCTGGTTGTGTGGATCACAGTCAGCGAGTGACTCCTGGCTCTTCGTTAATGGAATGGGAACCATAAGGGTGAGACATTTCTTCACCACATTGCTTACGTTTCAGGGGAGAGGGGGACGGCGCTCATGCGAAATTACTGGGCACAACAAACCTCGCTTTTCTTTCGAGTTGTTGCAGAGTTTAAAGCGGGTGCCTGGTCGCGTTAGCTCCAGTAGTAGCAGACAGAGCTGGGTGCTGCTGGTTGGGGTGTGGGGGTTGGGGTTGAGGTTGAGGTGGTAGGGTTTTTTTATTAGCACTGGCCGGAGGGGTGCTCGTAGCTTAGCTCAGGGTTATCAGTTCAGTGAAAGAAAGTGACCAGAGTCGCTGAAATGTTACTAAGACACCAGACCCACTGTTCCTAAAACCCACGCGAGCTAAACTGGTGAGTTGTGATGTTTACAGTAACAGCGAGAGCTACTGACAGTTAACTTTCCAGCGCCAGTGTTGTGTTTTAAACTGTGGCGTTTAAACAGGGGCGCAGCACCGCCTGCCATGACGCCTAACCCGGATGACCATCAGGCCCACTCCGTGGAGCCGTGGGGGTAAGATGGACGAGGGGGTGGCGGTGGACAGCGGCATCACGGAGGTGCCGCAGAGCACCGTGGCGGCCGGAGAGAACGGCGGCGTGGTGCTGGTCATCAGCCACAGGAAAGCCACGCCGCCCCTCAGCGTTGTGTGGGCGACCTTCCTGTACTGCGCCGAGTTCATCTGCGCCGCTGTGCTCTGCAGCTCCTACCACCACAGCGACGACAAGATATGGCTGGGCTTGACCATCACATTCGTGCTGGTGCCGTCCATCCTCACACAGCTGACCCTTACCTTCATCCACCGGGACCTTGGGAGAGATCGGCCGCTGGTGCTGTTCATGCATCTGCTGCTGATGGGACCTCTTATCAGGTTGGTCACGTGAGCACGAGCACAATATTGGAAAAGGTTTTCAGTCGCCCAGAGCTAGGTGAGACCAAACCACATGAAACCAAGTCATTGTTTGGTTGTGGTGAGACAAAACAGTTTTTTTTGCAGATGAAACCAAAAATGTTTTTTTGCTAGACAAAAAACAGACTATACTTGTTTTTGCTATACCAAACCAAATGTTTTGTTTTTTGATAGACCAAACCATATGTTTTTTTGATAGGTTTTTTTTGTTGGGGTAGTGAGGGGAAAAGTGTGAAATGAAACACAACCAAACTTTTGTTGGCAGTGGCCCCTAGTTTAGCCAAAAAAGCAATGTAGTCATAGTAGCCAGTGCGTGAACGCCGAGCGCTCTAACCCACATGTATTTACATTCAAAAGGAAAGTTTGTTGTGCCAACCAGTTGGGCAGACCATGTTCTGTGATTAATAGGGATAGATAGAGTATATGCCCTAAAGCTGCACAACAGCAATTGTATCAGTCACAGTGCTTAATTGCAGTTACTGTTGGAAAAAACAATCAAACATTGGTTACAGATATTTTTGCAGTTAAATTTGATTAAACTTAAGTCAATTCAAATGATGCAAAATTCAGATGTCTTATACATGTTGTCCTTATACATATCCCCCAAAGTCCTAATAAAGACAGCTAAGTAGACACTGACAGCAGATTTGGTTTTATTTGATTACCATACTTTGGTTCTTGACAATGAAGTTGCTTTATTTTCGTGTTGCTCTCTATCTGTCTCATACACTGTTCCAGTCAGTACTAGTTCTTTAGTTTCAAGTCAGTCTTTATTTTGTTTTACTTTGTTGCAACATTTCTGGGAGGTTAAATAATACCCAGTGTTATGCAAACTGAGCTGTAGTGAAATTTAGATGTTCACTAAAGCAATGTTTTCCCCCCATTTTTGGTTTCAGTCTTTTGGAATTCCAGAATGTGTACAGTCTTGTTGAGCAAACAGCCATGACTCATTTTCACACCAAGAGCTTGGTTACAAGGCGTAGTCTAGGTTCATATTCAAATGCTCCTTTGTCAACATCCCCTGCTGAATTTCACTGGTTGTGCCTGAAATCTAATGTACAACTACAAGAACAAAAGCCTCTTATTGACATGAGGCAGCTGCTTTTCATGGTCTCAATTAATTAGCAAGAATAATTTATTATTGAGCACAAAACCATGAATACAGTCATAAATAATGCTTACAAACATCAGCCCAGGCCTTCAGAAGAATGGATGAACCAGGTGCAGCATACAGTAGGTTTCTTAGTGCTTAGTACTTGTTGGATGGTCTGCACCATGTGAGAGTAATTCTGCAATAAGACCTGATGTGTAGAGATGTGTAGAGGCTAGAAAACCTCTAAGTAGTCATTTGAATGTGGGAAGCAGAAAAGGCACAGTTCAGTAATGAGAAATGTAAAAATACATCCCCAATGAGTCTTGACTGGACAGACTCATACAGGGGCAAGAAAATCTATATTCAACATTTTGGAATTTTATGGTTTTCAGCATTAATTTGTCATAAAACGGATCTGATCTTCACCTAAGTCAAGGGTATTGACAAATATAATATGCCAAAATAATACAAAATCTGATGTTTTTATGTCTTTATCTAAAGCAACTATAAACAACTTCTATTATTAGTGAAACGTATGTGAACCATTGGAATTACAACTCTTGGACCACCGTTTTGCAGCAATAACCTCAACCAGGGACTTGCTGTAGCTGTGGACCTGCATTTGGTTCAGGAGGAATCTTAATCCATTTCTCCTGGCACAACTGCTTTAGCTCTGTCAGATTTTTTGGACGTCCCTTCAATGACTGCAAGCTGGCCCTGATGCAGCACAGCAGTGGACAATATCTCTGTGTAGCGTCAATGTGTTATTTTATTTATTTATTTATTTTTTTGCAAATTTCAGATGTGCAGCAATGTTCTTTTCAGTAAGCAGCAGCTTCCTTTGTGGTATTCTGCCATAGACACTCTTTGTTCAATGTTTTACAATTCATGAACACGGAGATTAGCCATTTCCAATGATGCTTTGAAATCTTTGGCTGTCACTCTGGGTTGTTCCTTTACCTCATTTAAGAGAATCTGTTGTGCTCTTTGGGTCATTTTGACCACTTCTTGGTAGAGTAGCTACAGTCACTCAATTTGTGTCTCAATTTGTAGATCTGGCAGACTGGTAAAAGTTTTTAAAATCATGGCTCACATAAATGTATTCTTGTGTGGTGCAAACCCAATACATTTAAGTGTCAGTCAAAGTAGCTCTGGTCCACATCTCCAAATTCATTTTTTACAAGCCTCCAGGTATGCGAACACCTGACTCCAATGAGCTTTTATGAGGTTATTAACTTAAGGGTTCACAAACTTTTTCCATTGACAAGATGAGTAGTTTATGATTGTTCTCAACAAAGACACAATGTCTGATTATTGTAGTTTTTTATTTTAGAAACTTTGTTTGTCAATACCTGTCACTCGGATCACATTTTATGACAAATTAATGCAGAAATAATTTGTTACTTTCCACCATTTCTCAGATTAAGGGTTGTGTTTAAAGCATTGTGTACTGGAGAAACATGCCCCCTTTTTGTACATAGCTGTATTATTTTGCCCAGCCCTCAAACATTTTTTTCTCTTTCTCCACAAAGTGCTGAAATGTGATTATAGAGGATCTAATGTAATTTGAAAGCTGCTCCTGTCTGCTCTGATAGAAATGACTCATCAGTCTTATGGTTTATGATTACAGTGCCAATGATTACAGTGCTGTGTGTCTGCTCAACACACAACACTGTGTTGAGGCAGAGGTTTAAATAGGACAGTGTAGTCAGCTGTTTCTGTCTTGCAAAAACTGGATCATGTCATTATTGTCATTTGACACTGATACACACTAAAGCTCAATCTACAGTTCATTCAGGAAACTGGCCAAGCAATACAGCTGTGCAGTACGCAGACTCGCTTTATCAGATTACAAATGCAATTTCCTTTGACGTCATGATTTCTTTTGTAAACTCAAATTTTATACTCTAGTTTTCTATTATTTTTTATTGCAGTGAAGCTACAGTTTAATCAGTTGAACCACTGGACACTGTCTATCCAGGAATTTGTGCATTTATAGATGTTGTGAACCTCCACAAGGATTTATGGTCTGTTTTTCAGGGTTGTACATTCTTTTTTCTTTTTTTTTCCTCTTGTGGCCAAGAAAGTTTCTTCCCTTTTCAAGCACAAAGCATTAGGCTTGGTATGTGTGTGTGTGTGTGTGTGTAAAGTGTGCCTCAATCCGTCTCTGAGATTGGAGAACAAGGTACTTCCCCAGAAATAGTTCTGCTTCTTGAGTGTGGTGATTACATTTCAGTTTTATTTTGAGAGGAAGCGGGTGTTTATAATGTTGGGGTTTTTTTTACCCTAAAAGGTCTACATAATTAAGTTGTTGATGTAAATAATTATTCAAAGTGGATATTATTGTCATTTTAAGACTTTTATGCCACTAATCTAACATATTTACTTTTCTTTGGTCCTTGAATGATTTTTTTTTTTTCTTTAAATATGCAGACCCAGAAGAAGCATGGCTTACTGAAATGTTGGTGTCTGTAAAGCTTCACTGCAGTCAGTGCATTCATTTATACATAAAGATACATTTTACTCATATCAAGGTCAGTGTGTTAAATCTACTGTTACACATAACAACCGGCCAGAAGTTGTTCTTTGTGTTCGCAGTTGAGGTTGTACGAGCCTTGCACTGAGCCTGTACTGGACTGACTCTGTTGTATTTTCAGCAGATTAGAAGGTCAGAGTTGCCTCAAGCACACTCCTGAATTTTATGCTCATGTCCAAGATCCCTCCCTGCGTAAAACAGTTGGCCGTCAACCGAAGCCATTCTGCATGTTTAGAGATAAGAAGCTGCTGTGGAAGCAATTAAACGGCTGCCCTGCCCTCAGCCTTGCTTCAGTCATGGACTTATACATGTGGATACAGCACATTCTGTCTTGCAGCAGCTGAGAAAATATCAGCTGAGCATTCGAGTGGTCATTCTGTGTTTGGGCCGAGCAGTTCGCCTACACTGAGCTGACGTGATGTCACTACAGTGCAGCTGCAGAGTGAAAACCAACACTGGATTGTTTTGTTCATTCATTAGGCCTGGTCTATTCAGAACACTGCTCAGTTACAGCAGTTCAACTCTTCAACTGTCCTAGGTTCTGCGTGCATGTGTGTGTCTAGCGTTTATGTGAAACCAGAGTGACACTTCCTTGAAAGTGGCATTAAAAAAAGACCTAGAACACACCCTTCTTGGGTTTCAGCAAATAGGAGCAGTGAAGAAGTTGAGCTGTGGGATTTTTTTTTGTACTGTGTCCCTCTAGTGGATACAGGGAGTAGAGAAAGTAGGAATATTACACTTTTACGTAGCTATATAAATAATGGAAGTTTTTTTTTTACTCCATATAAATGAACAATTGGCTGTTCATCAAGCTATATTAATTTATGTCATTTATATTACACCATGTTTTTCTGTTTTAAAAAAAACCTTTTTCTCTGGTGCTAATCTGTTTTGGATTCTTTAGGTTGGAACCTGAATCTTGATTTTCTGTTTACTCTTTCCCCTACCCCCTTCTTTCTTGAAATATATAATCAGTCTACAATTTGGACATTGCCCAAAATGTTTCACTCACGTTCACTTATCTAGCTAGTAAAAGCCTAAAGGGCTGAGACCTTTATTCATACTACTACGTTTAAAGAAATAACCAATTACAACATGTTGTTTTCATGTTTGTTTTGAATTTGATCTCTCGTGCTACAAGTTTGAAGATGAATTGAAAATACAAAATAGGATAAATGTTTATTAATTTCATTTGAAATTACCATTTGACTGTTTTACCTCAAAGGCCCCTGGTCTTTTACTGGCCTTTGAAGTACTTTGATTGTTTCTGTGTCTTCTTACAGATGTGTAGAAGCTTTGATAGTTTACTGTAAGGCTGGCAGAATGGAGGAGCCTTATGTGACAATTACAAGGAAGCGAAAGCTAAAGAACGGCAACGTCGTTGGCTCCCCTATGGAATGGGAGATTGGACACTCTGAGCGCACACTGGCTATCCACCGCAATGCCTTCAAACGTACAGCAGTCATTCAGGCTTTTCTTGGATCGACCCCTCAGTTAACACTACAGCTGTATGCTGCTGTTCAAGAGAAGTACCTCCTTCCAGCCAGAGGTGAGTTAATCTGGTGCATGTATACACTTTGTGTATTGATTTTTCTGTTTTCTGTTGTTTAGAGGGTGGTTCTAAACCCCAAATGTGGATGAGGTACATTTATTATTGACCCCCCCCCCTTTACATTTTAAATTAAAGCCATGACAGACTATGTCCCAATAATTATTTTCATTATAACTGAGTTTTAGTGCTTTGCTCAGAGAAGCAAGCTAGCAGTAACAAATACTGCAACTGGCATTTAGGAAATGTCACATAGTGTGGTGACAAACTGTGACAGTGCATTAAAATTAGCCCATGTATCTGTGTTAGTGAGCTGCTGTATTCCTCTCCCTTAATATGCAGCTTTTGCAGTTTCCATGACAGAACCATTTTTTATGCAGTGCTGCCTGAGGGTCCTAAGATCATGATCATCCATGTTCATATTGAATTTGAACCTTGTCCCTCAGAATCTTTTGAAGATATTAGGTATTATAAATTCAGATATTCAAAAACTGTAATTTTACATTGAAGAGCATTATTCTGAAGTAGTTGTAGATCTTTATTTCTGAAAGTCCCAATCATGTTAGTAATCTGTTACCAATTCATGTAATAAAAATTAAAAGTAAAGCAAAAAACAACACTTTTTCAGCCTTTTGTTGCACCATACAACCCTATTTGAGATGTGATGTTGAGCAAATATTTTGCATATAATAATAATTTGTCTCATGTCTCACACATTTTTTATGTTTTTTGAATAAAATATGGGTTTATATGATTTGAAGTCATTGCATTGTTTTTATTTACATTGTACAGTGTCTCAATCTTATTGCAATCGGGACTATAAATAAGCAGTCTGAACTCAGTCAGTTATGTGGCCATGAAAGGACTACCATAGGACCACTGCTGAACAGATATTATTTATGATTATTACCATTCTCAGTAAAGCTGTGACATATATACATTTCTTATTGGTCTAGATGACTGGCCAAGTGTTTATAGTTGTGCAGACTGGAGACAGGCTTACATTTACATTTATTTATTTGGCTGATGCTTTTGTCCAAAGCGACTTCCAGGTACAGGAACAATCAAGCACAAATTTAGACATGACAATACTGATGTGCGAGTTAAAGGGAGTTCAACTTAATCTTTTTAGTTATAAAAACAGTGCAGGTGCTACAACATTACTACCTGAAAGATAAACACATTCTACATTATCGTTAAGAGCATATGATTAATTCAAAACAGACGGTAGGTGCTACAGCATAGTTAACGTCCTATTCATATATACAAGTGTTTTAGATGCTGAGGTAGTCGCGGAATAGTACAGTCTTGAGGTGTTTCTTGAAGG
>JBBIGC010117293.1:0-23587 GCA_037576955.1 Lepidarchus adonis
AGCTCGTTCCACCAGTGAGGGAGAATGAAGGAGAAGAGTCTGGAGTGGTGTTTGACTCCTCGTGGGGGTGGAATCTCTAATCGCTGTTCCCTTGCTGATCTGAGGGATCTGGTGGGTGTGTAGGTCTGGATGAATGTTGTCACATAGCAGGGAGCAGATCCGTTGATGATCTAAAAATTGAAGTAAGAGGCTAGTCTGAAGTGCGTGAAGTTGACCCCTCTAGTATACAGTTTATCTGTGTACTACTCTTGGATGGTAGATCAGACACTCGGACCTGTTGGGTGTTAAGTTGTAGCTGAAGTGAAGGAAGAAGCCAGATTTAGACTTGATCTCTTAGCATTCAGATGGGCATATAGCTCAAATAACGCCAACATTCAGGTCTGTGTGGCTATGAGTGAAACTGCCTGCACTGCTGCTTTCCATGAGTAAAAACAGGGACATTGGCTTAATAAAAGAATCTGATCAATACACACAAACTTCTGAATCTATGTGGCTCATCAAAGCTGTTTTTTTTTATTGTACGATCACACCTATAATACAATGCACAAGCAGCTAGCCTTTAGCTGAGCATTGGTACATCATTCCCACCTACTGAATGTTTTAAACTGCAGAAAACCAAATGAGTTTGTCATTAATGAATAAACAGTTTGTTAAATGCAATTCAGGCTGGCTCGTCTCATTGGCATATTTGTACCCAATTCATATTATATTTCTTGATGCTGTTGTCTAACTTCTTTCTTCTCCCTCTTCCTCCCCCTGTCTCTCTCTTTGCAGGTCCCCATGCCGAGACGGCCAGTGGATGTCAGAATCTGCAGTGTGGCTTCAGAGCCTGCTGTCGCTCTGGAGAGTGATCATTGTCCTGTTCTTTTTGTTCATCCTTTTTTCAGCATTTTGCTTCCTCCTCTGTCTTCAAGGGATTGTCCTGAAGGTTTTAACCTGTTCTATCTATAGTTTCTGTATTCTACTGTTGATGACCACAGATTCCAAACAAGTATATGCTTAAATGTAGTTTCAGGATGAGGAGAACATGAAACTGTTGTAAAAGTTACTCTTGAGTACTATTCATGCCAGTCAATTATACAATTTCCACAGACAGTTCTGCTGGGTGCGAATTAACCCTTTAAAAACTATGGCCCCAGCTCTGAAAGGATTTATAGTACAGATTTATACCATTATTTCAAAAACATCTTTGACTACAGAATTAAGGAACGGCCTCTACAAAAAGTGCCAGAGTTCAGCATATAAACCCAGATGCTACTATTTTAAATTTGTGTGAGACTCAACTGTTGTTTTCTAAGTGAAGAAAAACACGTGAAAAATATTTTGTGGTAATCAGCAGTGTAATACAGATGGGAATTAAGCTGGAAAGCACTGAAGTATTCCTTTATTTCCATGCTCCCGTCTTCACTCCAGTTTCTTCACATGCTTTTCATTTTCTCCTAACTCCTCTATCTCCTGTCCACTCCTCTCCTTCACAACTAATCCAAATGCACTTTAATTTTTGGAGTGGTCCTCGCTGTCACTTTGGAAAGAGACGCTTAACAGAGCGGAAACAGAGGGAAAAGTTAAATTCCTAGAGGTGTCGTCCTCTTCTGATCGATTGTGCAGTTTAAAGATATGTACATTTGTAGATGATTGACGTGTTATTGAAGTTGTTTGTTGCTTTGAGTTCACATTTGGGATTCGGAAAGGGCAGATTCTGATTCTAATTTCAGGTGCTTTTATTTCAGCACTGTATTTGCATCTCTCTCCCTTTCTTTTAGTAGTGGGAGTATTTCATAAAGCTCCTCTAGTCTCTGCCTAGTGAATATGTATAGCTTCCAGCCCTGCCATTACTGTACAGTTGCATTAGCTTTGCTTCTTCTGTAAACATGTGCTTAGCTTCCTCTCATATTCATGGAGGGCAGTTGGTCATGTACATGGGTTAAGGCTGATTCAGGATTCAGTTGCGTTGTCTGTTGAAAGAAATGAATTATGACAGCAAAAAACTGTCATTAGTCTTTCCCTTTAGACTAAAAGTGGGCTTAATCCGTGTGAAAAATTTCAGATTTTGATAGATACATGTCGGATTTTGGCAAATACAGGGCATTTACATCAGGATTTAGTCACTCAGCAAAACAGTGGAAATAGATAAAGGTTCCCTCTACACTGCACAGTTTTTCCTGCACAAAATACTGCTAATTTTAGCCTTTCAGAAGTCAAATTGAGCATCTCGGAACAAGGAAAACATAAAACAATGCAGAGCAGCTGTAGCAGTGGGAATTGATTGCGTCATGTAACCGGGTACACCTTATCCTTTTCCACATCTCTTCCAAGCACGTAAGCATTTCTGAAGCACCACATACAGGGTTACTAGCTCCTGTTCTACAGCATGGCCAATCCCAGCACTTTTTTTTAGAATTTAGTAGGTGTAAAGATGGGGTCCTGCACAGTTTGGGCATCTTGCTCTACCACATTCATTAAACCTGGTTATTACCAGATGAGCCGAGTCAGGTGCGTTTGAGAATTAAATTGGCCAAACCAGTCATGACCCCACCCCTCCAAGACCAAAGCTGGTCTAAACCTCTGTTCTGAAAGAGTAAATACTGGAGAAAATAACATGATCATACTCTTTCCAAATGTAAAGAAAATCAGATGCATTTATCCATTAAATATGTTTAAAAATGTTTGAATTTTCAAAGTGGATTGAATTAAATGTCATCAAATCACTGCCTACAGAATCATGGAATCAAACCAGTAAGATTGCATCTCAACTAAGTTAGAGTGGCATAGGTAAACATGTTTGGCTTTTAAGTTAATAAGTATTTGAGACAAGTTTTCTGCCCTATAGATAAACACATTTTTATTTCCAGTTCCTATAATGTAAATGTATTATCAGTGGTGGCATTCGATCTAGACATTTGGGCCTACAACTTTTGAATGTTCTATGAATAGCCCTGGATCTCCATAGCTATTTCTGTATCTTGGGCCGTTATTAACTGGCAGTAATCCTGGAACAAACGGAGATGAGGGAATTAGGACTTGTGTGAGAATCTCATGATGTCTGTAGTCATATTTATGCAGAAATACAAAAAATTCTATATCTTAAGCGTTCCAACCTATTGGGCACTACTGAAGATGCCTCAAAACTGCCATCAGAAGTCTATTCGTTATTTTTATTGACATAGATGGATTTCTGTTACAATAGGTAATTCAATTGTTTTATGACAACATTGAGAACATTGAAAGTGTCTGAACCACATAAAATATGCAATATTTTATCTTGTATTAGTGGCCAGATCTCCCCTAGTCTAAAATGAATCTCACCTACATTGCATTGTGTAAACAGTGCTGTGGCCAGAGTTGACCTTGCTGTAGAAAAGTGACCGCTAAGTGCTGGCAGTATACACAGGAAACTGGGCAGTTGAATGATCTTTATCTTTATCTAAATCTTGAATTGGATTGCTTAAACACACTGGCATGCTTGTAAACCTGTCGAGCATAAAATCTGTTGATGTTTTATCATATTGAGTAAGATTTGGAGCCCAAAGAAGCACCAAATGGCCCTTGAGACTACCCCTTATATTGTCAGATTGAGTGATGGTACTGCTGCTGAGGGTGATCCTTTGACAGCTTAGGAGTGCAGGTTCTGTAGTGACCTCTGCCTATATAGCCCTCTTTTATACCCTACACGCTGTCCTCTCCTGCACGCTGCTCTCTGTGTCCCGAAACACAACATTAAAGGACATATTGGGATCTGTAACGTGTTTGTTTTTTCCTCTGGCATTGTACGTGTGTGTTCAGGTGCAGAAGTGGCTCCACAGACATCAGTGCTTACAGAACATAGTGTTTAAACAGGGTGTGTGAAGTGTTTGGTGTCAATGCTGACTCATACCGAAATCGAAGGGTCTCTGGGTTAGCTCTCATTAAGAGGCGAAGGTGGGTAGTTATTACACTTTATTAGATAAGAATGGGCAAGACGGATTTCTTGACAAAAAAGACCAATATTATTCATACAACATCTCAAGTTTCGTAGTACACAAAAATCTTGCAACTTGCTCAGCCATATTAGAAATTGGAAACTGAGTATTAGTGATTCGTGATTTCCGATCATTGTGAATACACCACTGCACACAGTGACCACAACGAAATTTGTCCTCTGCATTTTACCCATCACACGTGGAGCAGCGGGCAGCTATCAACAGCGCCCGGGGAGCAGTGAAGTGGGGACAGTACCTTGCTCAATGGTTACCTCAGTGGTGACCAGGCTGGGACTTGAACCTGCGACCTTCAGATCTCAGGGGCAAAGTCCTAACCACTAGGCCACCACTAAAATAGTACTACCAAATAGTCTTAAGCTGCCTTTCTGCTCTCACTTTCTGCTTAGCTTTTATCTACTATATCCTGCATTACCAAAAAGTATTATGAGACTGAAAACAAGAAATGGTTTGTTGCTATTTATAGAAACTGGCTTTGTAAAAAGGCTGCAAAAAGAGTAAAACAAACTTGTCTTCTTCAAGTCAGTTGTGCTCAACAGTAATCCTTATAACTTACCAAAGCGTCTGTGGTTTCCATGACCATTGTGTTCAGCAATGTACTTTCGACAATGAGGAAATAACGAAGCCAAGCCCGAATATAATACAGATTTCTGACCACACCAGTGTCCATGGAGCTCTGGTTGAAATAATCGCTGCTGGCATTTAATATAAGCTGATTGTAGTTAAATGTACTCAGTTTTTCTTACTAACGGGAGTCATTTGTATGGTTTCGGCACTCAAGTTAGGAGGTGTGTGGAGGTGATGGAAAAGAGATCTGAATTCATATTCTCGATTGGATGTTTTGAAACTCGACTCCGACCAAAAGCCATCTGCTGTAACGTGTCTGGTCATATCTTACAGAAGAGCCACCATGTTCAAGAGTGAAGCTTTCTACTTTTACCACTAGGGAAAACTTTAAAAGCAGGAGCTGCATAATTTCCCCCCGCTCCACTAGTCTGATCATTAATGTTATAAGTGCCAGAACATCATGTCTTTATTGATTTGACGGCAATATCTGCTCCCAGTCCACTGTACTTCCATTACACTTGGTACAGTGATCCTAGATGCCTTACTGTTCTCATTATAGAGTTGTCCATGCTCCTCTCACATTCGATTCATTGATTGATCTTACTAACCCTTCCGGGTTGAAGTGGCTGTGCAACACCGGGGGGGACTCCAGGACTGAGATTGGGAACTAGCCAGAGATGAAGCACATGTGAGCTGATTCTGGCTGAGTTGTGGCGCAGTCAACTCCCTGCTGGCTCCAGTAAAAGTCTGGGGCCAGAGCTGTTCTAAGCACAGCGAGTGTAGTATTTTTTGTGTGGGCCAACATCAGCCGATACTCATAAAACAGGGTGATTAGAAAGATGTAAGGATAAGTGTAGTTGGGTGGATTCTGGCTGAGCTACACTCTTTGGGACATTTACTCCATCTACAGCAAAAGAAATCAGAATCTGGACCAGATCGGGAAAACTATGTATGGGCCATTGTTTTTCATCATTGAGGAAATGGATTGTGTGGGCTGAATCCGGACTGTAAAACATCAAGGAAAAGCTATAACCATATTCCCCCAACGATAGACCGCAGCGTATACATCGATTTTACAAACCTGGTATTGGGTGTGGCTTGCTTAAATGGGGCGGTCTATCTTAAAAATGAAAACACATTCACTAAAAGTATAATTCAGTACAAAATGTTGAATTTAAATGTACTGTTTACTGTAGTAACAATCAATTCGAAAAGCAACGCTAAGCAAAGACAAATCAGTGACGATGTTCTCTCACTTAAATGGTGCTGCATCCAGCCTCTCAAACCTTTTCAGGTCTTTGCTACATTACATTACTTCCTAATATATAATGCAAGCTGGAAAAAGCTTAACTTAACAGAAATAAAAAGAACAACGTTTATTGTTGGCTGGGAAAAGATACGTTTTTAATTTTCATTTGAATGACTAGAAGGTGGGGGTGCTGCAGTACAGCGATGTCAATTCTCTGTCTACATGTACATTTTTCAGTATAAAGTTAGCAACACCGAAATGCTAAAATTATTACTTACCTTTCTTCAAATCCTTTAAATCAGATTTGTAATGTACTCAATTGTGACCTGTGCTGCTTCGACACACGTTCGCCTCTTGAGTTGTGGCATTTGATCAGTTTAGTTGTTTATGCTCAACTACGGTATAATATCAATATAGCACTACAAAGATCTCCAGGGGTCAAATTAGATGATTTAACTTAATTGAGTAACGCTGTGACTAATAACATGCGGTGGCTTATCTTAAAGTTTAAAACATAAAAGCATTTTCTGTTGCTTCTAGAATGGGATGGCCTATCATTGAGAAAATATGGTATAATGTTTTGGAAATTTTAAGATGAGCTTGACCTTAGGTTCCTTTGGGTACCAGATATCATAAGGTTCTTTGCTTTTTGAGGTGAACCATTCTTCTTTTATGCTCTACTTTCTTTAAGTTTGTGCTCCCCTTTATTTGTCTTTGCTCTTCTTTGTCCAGTTGGCAAATCTTTGCTGTGGACCCCCTGTACAGTCCGAACCCTGCGTAGACAGGTTGTGTGAACCTGGTGTCCACTCTGTGGAGGAGGCTCATGCTGTCTGAAACACTATAGAAGGACAGCATTCCCTCCCTGTGGTCCAGATATACTCCTATCCTGTGGGACACGGGCACAGAGATGTCCGTCTCATTGTTATTGTGCACAAAGGCATATCTGGATATGGAGCAGTCTAAACTCCAGCAGTGTTTGTTATACCCAAAGCCACAGTCATCACCTTCTCCCTTCCTGCTAATGTTTCCGTAAGAAACCGCTATATCCGCCCCGTACAGCCCCGTCCACTGCACCTCCCAGTAGCAGCGTCCAGACAGGGCCTCTTGGGACAGGACTTGAGCCCACCAGTCGAAGCGCTCGGGATGGTCTGGATAATTTTGTGGTTCGAGATCACAGGCCACAGCTCGGTTCTCTTCAGACAGCTTAAGGTTCTTGTGGGCTGTGTTTGGGTCCAGAGAAAGTGGAACCAAATCTGAAATGGGAAACATCATAGAATGAACCTTAAAATGTGTGATTTTAAGATTAATGGTTAAATGGGAATAAAACTGACACCAGTGTAGCCTTATCCCAAGTTTCATTTACCCAAAACGGGGAGTTCCGTTCTTCCGAGGGAAACTTGTTTAATTAAATAAGCAGTCGTGTGTGTAAAGCAATGGGGTCTTTCCTCTGTCAGTCCACCAGAGGGAGACATTTACCCATCTGAGGCTCTGTTATGCTTTTTCTGAGCATTTTATGCTATCTACTTTCAGTTTCACACTGTAATTTTTTATAAAGGGGTCGGGGGGCAGCGACATAAGCACGAAATTCTGTATGTCCAGTCAGACGCAAGTCGAGGACCCCCTGTATGTGATATGTAAAGTTTAATCGCAGCTACAAAGCAACTGTAACTGCAGCCACTTAAAAAAAAAAGATTGACATACGTCCATCAGTGACAACATTAAAACTACTGATATTAATTAATATTGATTAATTATTTTAAGGGAATCTACTGTACTTGGCTGTAAGTAAACAATCAGTTCAAGTTGATGTACTGGAAGCAGGAACAGTGGGCTATCTGAGCAACTGATGAAGACCATGGTGGCTACATGTTTGGGCCAAAACATCTCCAGAGCGACAGGTCTTCTGGGGTGTTCCCAGAATCACAATGGTCAAGAATTACCAAAAGTGCTTCAAGGAAGGATGACTGGTGAGCTGCCAACCCAAGACTTATTAAGGTGTATGGGGAGAAAAAGCTACAGCATCTGGTCCAATCTCACAGAAGAGCTGCTGTAGCACAAGACGTTATTGCTGGCACACTTTGCATCAGTGAGCAGTTTGAGTGGGACCTAAATGCATGTGGTTTTAATGTTGTGGCTGATTGGTGTAATTGGCAGGACATTACCCATTAGCCACATTAGCATCAAATCTACAAGGATGAGTGTGGATAAAGTGCTGCAGTGCAAACTAGTTCAAATACCTTAGGCTCAGGTGTTGCTACCCCAACAATGCTCTACTCACATTGCAGGAAGTCTTCTCTGGTCTTGGGTTCTGATGGACCTAAGATCTTGTCCTTTTTCACTGGAGCGAAATCATTCGTTAGGTGGACAAAGATGCACAACTTATAAGCATAATATTTCTAGATTTCTCTAGTGGGCTTTACCTGCTCTTGATAGTTTTTTTATTTCCTTCTGCCAGATGGTTTCTATCTCACTCTTGAGCACAGTTAGGGATCTGACCACTTCTCCAAAAGAGAACTGAGGATTTACTACCATGTCTGGGACATCTGCAGATCCAGGAAGGAGGTGGAGAGACTGTACCGACTGCAGTGAGGTTCCGGCATAAATAAACAGAAGAAGGAAAAGTAACAGGATGATCTTGTTATGAATTGTGGAGCATAGGTTGATTTTCAAAAAGTTTTACTGGTCACTATTGGTGAATTAGAAGGAAGTCTGACTGTCTTTGCAAAAAACTCATTCTTCGTTCTTTTAAATCAGTTATTGGACGTGGTCCTGCTTTTCTTTCATTTTCATAGTATCTGCACTGAAGGATACCTTAGGTGTTGTCCACTACTGATGTGCTGTTCACGAACAAAGCAGCCCTTAGCGCCGAGTCTCTGAAGTGAACGATATTTGAAGTGAAAGAGTCTCTATCATCTAGTTCTCCTGCTGCACGTGATTGGTCAACTACATGATGTGGGGCGGAGCTTACAGAGCACACATGGGGAGAGAGGGTGAGTAATCTCGCTGCATTTTTCTGTATGCGCTGTACAGTCGTCTGCTGCATATAAACACATGTATTAACTTTATTGTGTCTTGTGTAATGAGTAATTGCTTAAGTTTGGTGATGTTCCACAATTGTAAGAAACATCAGTGATAAATCAGGGTCGAATATGTCACCCAGATTATGGGCGGAGCTACTAAACCGGAAGTTCAGAGCCTCAGCATTGAAAGCTGAGATGATATTATTCATATCTGCTACTTCCTCCAAACACCACCTCATGTTGAGTATAATATGCTATATAATAATAAACATTTGATATAATGTATGTTTGTGCCTTAGTAATTTATTTGACACTTTATTTGACATTATTTTTGGGAATAAATTAATTTAAGCAACAAAAATCTGAGGAGCCGTTTGGGAGCCAAAAAAGCATACTCATTTTAGTGAGCTGTGCCATACGAGTTGGCTTTTTAAAAAGAGCTGGAATTCCCATCCCACCATATATATTTCGGAAAACTAAGCTTTTTTCTGTTCGATTTTGATAACTAAAAACAGACACAAACACTTCATCTCCCCGAACGTTACACTGTGCGCCGTTTTTGTTTACATCAACCTTCCAGAAATGGTATTGATGTCCCAATGCCTAGGCTTCTGATTGTCCAACATTGCTATACGGTTTAGGGTTATATTGCCACCTGTTGCTTTGGCAGGCTTTTGACAATGTTTGACAGAGGACAGAGATATTTTCAAAGCTGGGCTTGTGTGGACTGGAAAAAGGAAAATTCCCATTTTCAAAAATGCCCGGTTACGTGTAAACCTAGTGAAATGGGTTGAAAAGTAATAAAGCAAGTTAATAAATAACGTACAAATATTATGGTTTGCATTGCTGATTAATGAATATTTTTGTGACCCATCTATACAAAATAGCTTATGCAACCAAAATTGATAAGACCAAACAGTTCTACAAGAAAGTCTCAAGCCCCCAGATGATCAGGGGCAGGATGGACCATTTTTAAAACCAAGTCCATTTTTAACCAGGTCACATCTCAGTGGTATTACCTGCAGAAAGTGGACATGGTTCCTTGTGTGTGCAAGTTCCTCCAGCTGAGCATTGCTCTTCTTCAGATCAGCAATCTCCTGCTCCAGCTTAGTCAGAAGGTCTTCAACTTCTTCCATTTCAGCCCTCTCCTGAGCTCGGATCAGCGACTTTAGATCGGAATGGCTGTTCTCTATACTCTGGATCAGCTCTGTGACAAGCCGCTCACTCTCCTCCACAGTGGCCAGTGCTATGTCCTGTTTATGAGCAGTAACACTCCTTATCACTTCATTGGGGGCAGCCATGCTTAACCGCTGTGGGCTGAATATGCATGTGTTCATGGCTGTGACATCACAACAATCATGAAATTAAAGCAAGCACATTTTTACAGCTTAGGTGCCATGTATATGGTAAATTGCATACGAACACAAACCTCTAGCAATGTATAGTTTGAATGAGATTTTGTTTCAACAATACCAACGTGGGTGTGTGAACATAGCACCTACCCTCAAGGTATTTTTAGCCGCTCTTAGCTTCATTTTTTGCTTCTCCCTTTCTGCAATCATCTGTTTGGTTCTTGTGGTTCTTGTCAGCTCCTCCTGGAGGATGTTGGAGAGCATTTAAATGATTGAATTGGAGCATTAATATAGGAAAAAGAAGTTTGGAATTATCTCACTACTTATAAATAGGCACTACTGTAGAATTGAGATACTGGAACATGCATTTTAAATTCACATTTAAAAACTTTCTGCTACTGGGAAACCTTACATTTACCCTCTTTGTCTCATGATCATGACATCGCTGCCTAACCAAATTTCTTTACTTATTTTATTTCTACACAGGTTCTAATGTTTAATCTTGCCAGCTATTACCTAGGCCTGGCCATGGAATTAATCAACATTTCTTCTCAAGGGCAGATAGTGATGGGACATCATAACAAACGTTATTGTATTTTAGATTTATATAATTTTCCCTTCACAACACAACTGATTGATCAGCAACAGCTACGTTTCAGATTAGCTAACATGGCTAAACATTCACAAAACCTATAGATTCCAGTATATTAGCACCAAACAAACTGCATGGCTGCATTTCAGTACAGCTTCTGTTTATGACCACCACATTTTAAGGTGTGCTGGGTGTGTGTGTTGGGGAGATGCCCCATTACTTCTGGAGTAAAAAACTCTACAGCAGAATTTCGGCTTGTACTGGGGGATTGGGCATAACGCAAACAGCAAACCCATTGTGTGTGGGTGTCAGGGGTCAAGACAGCTGCAGTAATTGGATAAAAAACATAAAAACTAGTAACAAATGCACTTGCTAGTAGTTTAAACAAAGGGCATGAAATGGCATTTTAATATCTCTTACTGCTGCCTTGATAAATTAAGGTTTTTAGAGATGCTAACAGTGTTTACTATAAAGCTAAGGGTCTTTGTTTATCATTGGATAATATATTTATTGGGACAAATTATTAGCATGATAAGCTATATGTAGTGCTAAAAGTTAGCCACTCGACTCCTTGGCATAGTTCACGTGGAGCTGAGTGAAACGACCTTAGATCTACAGCTTCACTGTGGTCATTGAGTCATTCCGAACAAAGCTCCTGAGTGACGTTTGCTTTGTCCATGTTGATGTAAAGGCCAGATATTCCAAGGCCTTCCATCAACCTGGGATCAAGTGCCTAGAGCCCTGTAGTGTTTTAGATTTTATTTTTGAAGTAAACTTCAGATGCTGAAGTTATGTTATTTACCTCGTTAAGCTGCCAACCTTGTCCCTTGCTCTCACTAAAATGTGTAGAGTGTCAGGTGTATGTATTATTCCATCTATAGCTTGCCAAACTTTGGGTCGTTTTAGTGCTGTAGCCTAAAACGGGGTCAGTCATGCTAATTATATAGGTCGCTGCTGTTGTTGTTGGGTGGGTGACACTAATGTATGATGACCTATCACTGAGGCAGCCTTGGTATGGTTGGTGTCTGGACCAATCGACACAGGAAACCCCTTCTATTTGACTTTATCAGAACATCCACACATTTATTTGGCTGAACCTTGATGTCCTTATGTAAAAAAAATTCTGCATATGGTGACATTATATATATATTTTTGTAACCTGTGGACTTTAAAGCTTATTCTTTATTGGATTTGCGATACACACACATATGTAAGTAATTTGAATTTTGACAGCTTGCCACCCCGCCTCTCGCCAAATTTAGGGCCCAGACCAATGAGGGTGAGCTAATAGAATTTGACTGTGTGTTTTTAACAACTGACAATTGAATTCTTGTATTGTCCCACAAAATGACGTGGACTCGTTTTTGGTTTATTTCCCAAGTGCCCAGCATTACAATATTTTCCAGTTTAAAATCTTTCCAGCCTGATGTCATTTTAACCACGCACTGCCACAAAGCTCTTATTTACATCATCTGTATGGCGACTTGCATAAAACAAAGGATCAGCTAGAGCCGATGTCAGTCGGTTAAAAATGCCTGGATCTTTGAGATCGGATCAAGACGTCCCTAATATGTATATTGTTTGTGTTCAAAATATTTCAGTATTTACATTCACTCCCCTATAATAAGGTCCATATGGAAACAGGTCTGCAAAAAACAACCTGTTTTAAAAAGTGATATTTTTTGTGATGTCACAAAAATAACTATTTGTAATTCTCCTCATTCTGCCTACAGTAGGTGAGTCCTACACTTTCACACTGCAGCCAATCAGAACAGATTTACATTTATCATTTTAAATGAGATGAGCAGGAAAATCCGATTGACCAAAATCTGCCTACCTCTTTCTCTGTCCGTCCCACCACGGCTGAGACCATGTCGTGACCTTTGTGGTGGTCCAGCACACACAAGCAGCAGATGCACCTCTGGTCAGTACGGCAGTAAACCTCGAGTACCTTATCGTGCAAGGGGCAGGTCAATTCCTGCAGCTTCTCTGTGGCGTCCACCAGCGTGTGAGACAGACTCTTATTCAGATCGTTGTGTAGCTGGAGGTGGTCATCGCAGTAGGAGGCCAGACACGAGAGGCAAGACTTTATGGCTTTGTGTTTTCGGGTGGTGCATATGTCACAGGCCACGTCTTCTGGTCCTGCCTGGGTGGCTATGGCGTGGTCAGCTTGAAGAGAGGTCTTCTTCAGCTTTCCCACAACTTCCTCCACTGGTCCTTCCTGGTGAGGCCTTTGGGAGAAACTTTGCCCACACTGTGTGCAGCTGTATGCGCCTCTGTTTTCATACTCACTGAGGAAGCCTTCAGTGCAGCCTTTGCAGTACGTGTGTCCACAGGGGATAGTGACCACATCTGTCAGTTGGGTGAGACAGAGAGAGCAGTTAGGAAAGCTCTGGATGTCCAGGCTTCTGGCTGCTGCCATTATTTCTCGGTGCAGTGAGACAGGGTTAAAAGGGTTTAGCAGAATAGCTCAGTTTCAATTTCGTTTCTCTGAATGTCTGGTTGCATAAGGAGGAGGAGCTTCCTGACCACATTAGAGAGGGAGTGTGTGAGACTGATAGGAAGACAAGATGAAGGAGTGTGGGTGCCGAAAGCATTTGCTACTGTGGTGGGTATAATGCTTGTAGTGTCTACAAACACGTACAACAAATCAGCAGTTTGTTAAGTAGTCTGATAGACTGAATATCTACGGGTACTGTTCAAAGTCAAAGAGTTCCAGAGGGAAGTAAGACTGACAAGATGATTTCTTTAGAAACTGCTACTGTTTGAACATTTAGTTCCTTCACAGGAGCAGAAAATCCAGAATCTGAACCTAAAGGGGGCGTGCTAAAAATGAAAATGGCTTAATCTGCTGTAAACATGCTGTAATTAAAGGTGGATTGTACACACCTCATATATTGGTAGGTGAGCCACATCCACCCCAAATACTTAAAGACTGGGCTGCGTCCACCATTTATATATATATATATGTAAATGGTTTGTTCCCATTTATCTCTGCAGCGAGTGTCTTTCTGTAGCAAAAACACAAGTTATCATTTGAATAAATGCAAACAAACAAAAAGCAGTAAAAATAATAATAATAATCTAAATGTTTTGTGTGTAGAAAGTAGTTGATGTGAATTGAAAGCTACAATCCTGACTCAGTTACCGCAGTTCTGTCAGGAGGAATGGGCCAAAATTCCAATAAACTATTTTAAGAAGCTTGTGTAAGGAAACCCAAAGCATTTGACATAGTCATACAGTTTAAAGGCAATGCTACCAAATACTTCTGATCTTGATGAAAATAATAAAACATACTATAAGATATTCTCTCTCACGTTATTCTGACAATTGGCAAATAGGACTGATTTTGGGAATCCCGACTGACCTAAAACAGAAAAGTTTTTTTTCTGACTTAATATGACAGTGAGAAAAAAAAATTCTATGTTTTTTTATACAGTGTATGTAAACTTCTGGTTTCAACTATATACATATCAGAATCAGAATCAGAACTTTATTGTCCCTGAGGGGAAATTGCTTATGTAACGACTGCAACATAGAGACAATGACATAAAATAACATGCATCCTATACTACACATATATATATATGTGTGTGTGTGTATAGTTGTATAGTTGTTCAGTGAAAATATGGGACATTGTTTCTTTGTTCTTTTATTAGTTAAATACAAGTTTTGAACAAATCACAGATTTTTGTCTTTATTGAACTTTACTAAATATCTCAACTTTTCTGGAAAAGTTCTAACTTTGCTGGTCCAGCGTTGCCACAAAAAGAATCCCACTACAATAATGTACTAAGTTATATTCCTGCTGAGGAATGAGGCAGTGTACAGATTCACAGAATGAGTATCAGGTAGCAGTTGTGGAGTTGAAAAAGTGCCTTATTGCAGTATATTAATGCAGCAGTGTCATTAGAGAGAAAGAGAAAGACATGAGGTGCATTGTGCATTATTGTGACCTGTGGTTGATGACAGTAACAGATATTTACCATGTGATTATGTTATAAGGTTAATGTATTCAGGATCATCTTAAAGTGCAAATACTGTTCTGTTGAGTAATGGCTCCAGCACAAAGCAAAACTACAAAGGAAGCAGGTCTGGGCAGGTTGTCTGCATTTGGTTTTAAGTGAAAACTCTGCAAATGTGATTTCTCACCAAACTTTCATGTTATAAATCCCCTCCTGCCCCTTCACCCTGTCTTCTTTATCTGTGTGCACTGACATACCTATCCTCCCTTCACTGCTGGACCCCCACCCCCACTGCTCACCTGTGTGTATAAGGGTGAACAGAGATGAAGCTGATAAGCTTTATGGGAGCAGAGTCCGTGCAAAGTAAACACAGTCCTCCAGTCGCACAGACACACGGACAGTGTCAGCGTTGTGTAAGGACCTCCGGGTCACCTGCCAGGAAAGTACAATAAAACCGAGTTATCATTATGATTTGCCCCCTTCATAAACTCCCGTTTCATAACAACGTTATGTAGCATTACTGGGTCATCAGTACACACTTTTAAAGTAATATTTAAGTGAGTTTCTGCTTTTGTATCCTAAGTATGTTCAGTAAAAATACAGTAGATATAAAAACATTCTTCTATCCTGTGATGGCATTGAGATTGAGCTTTTAGATGCTGACCTACATAATTTTACCATATTTCCCCAACATTATAAGCCCCATTCTATAAGCCACAGAAAATGCTCATTTATGTTTTAAATATCTAAATTGCTCCATGTTATTAGCCGCAGTGTTACTGAATTTACCGATCTGAAGTAAAAGCATCTAACTTTACCCCTGGAGCCTTTGCACTAGTGACACGATACCATAGTTAAGCATAAACAATTAAATTTATAACATTTAAAACTTACCTCTTATCATGTCACAAGAACTATGTTGGAGAATTTAACTCCAGGCTGTTGCTTTTGCAATATTAGGGACCAATACCTGTGTGGAAAGCAACCGAGTTGTTCAGCGATGATGAGAATGTTTACGTTTGAAGGATTTGAAAAAAGGTAAGTAATAATTTTTGCATTTCAGTGTTGCTAATTTTATACTGAAAAATTTACATATAGACTGATGACTGACAGCACTGTACTGCAGTACATCCACCCTCCAGTCGTTCAAACAAAAATGAAAAAATCATTTTTTCTCAGCCAACAATAAACGTTTTTTCCTTTTATTTCTATTAAATTGAGCTTTTTCCAGCTTGTGATAAACACTAGGATGTGACGTAATGTAGCAAAGGGCTGAAAACGTTTTTGAGATGATGGATGCAGCAGCATTGTCCATTTAAGTGCGAGAACGTGGTTGTGTTGCTTTTCGAACTCATTGCTGCAGTAAACAGTACATTTAAATTCAGCTTTTTGTACTGAATTATACTTGTAGTGGATGTGTTTTCAAGACGCACCCAATACCAGGTTTGCAAAATCAACGTATAAGCCGCAGCCTGTTGTTAGGGGAATACAGTAGTATAACAAATGTTAATTTGGTTTGAAAAGTAATAGGGTGACACAGAGGGTGGGTGGGTGCATTAATAACTAAAATACAATATTGCTATTATAGATTTTAATGATCAACTCTAACATTTGCTGCACACAGTCTTGTAATAACATTCACCTTTGTAAAACGTCCAGTAAATAAAGTGTATTTACTTTTAGTAAGGGGTGAAAATACACTGGCAGGATGTGTCTTCCCATTCATTACTGAAAAAAGAAAACATTCTTCTCTTAATTGATGCGTCAGAGTATTCATCCTGGAGCATTGTAGGTTCACAAACATGAGCGTGGGGAAGCAGCAAGTATTGGACCGTGGAAATTACTTATGTTTTGTATACTTGTGTACATTTATGTATATTAATGTACATTATTTTGCTTACCATATCATATAGAATTTGTTTGTATATATGTGTGTGTGTGTGCATATGTATATTTTTGCTTACTGTATTTATCATAGGTATATATATATACAGTATCTCACAAAAGTCAGTGTACCCCTCACATTTTTGTAAATATTTTATTATATCTTTTCATGGGACTGAAGATAATGACAATTTGATACAATGTAAAGTAGTCACGTGAACCGGAGCAGGGAAAATGGGCACAATTAGCCATTGACTTAGGGGTGAACTTACTTTTGTTGCCAGCGATTTAGACATTAATGGCTGTGTGTTGAGGTATTTTGGGGGGACAGCAAATTTACACTGTTATACAAGCTGCACACTGACTACCTTACATTGTATCAAAGTGTCAAATCTTCAGTGTTGTCCCATGAAAAGATATAATAAAATATTGACAAAAATATGAGGGGCATATATGTGTATATGTAGGCTATATTGTGATTAATTTCTGATTTTGCCATTGTTAATTTATGTTGCTATTTGCCAACAGAAAGGATGGACACTTGACACAAGGGTTTAGTGCACGAATACAGGACGCGGCCTGCTTCCGGTTTATTTATCAGCTCTAAAAAAGAACTCTGGTATCGATGCGCCCTCTGCAGGAGACATCACACAAAGCACTCAAGCCCAAGTGTGTTGTTGGTGGATGACTAGGCTCACCTGGTTATTCACATAGCCACAACAGCAGACATCATTTCACCCTGTAACATATCTAACACCGTAGAGAACTCAACATCCATCGTTCCCATGATTCCCCACGGCAGCCCAGCTGCTGTGACTCCTCCCCCAGTTCCATTACGATATGTATATTTGTATCCCAAGTTTTCTTATTTCTAAATCCTGTAATTGCACAGTCATGGGAGTTTTAATGGGCACGTTATACTACATCTTGTACTCGTATAACTATGTACGTGACAAATAAACCAATGAACTTGAACACAGTGAAGATTGGCAAGTGTAGGGTGCTTGTAGCATTGCCTATCCTCTGTGTGCTGGCCTTTTAAAAGCCAATGCTATGACTATGAGATTCATAATCAGCAAATCAGTCTTTTACCTGGACACTGTTTTTTGACCATTTTTTCCAAGCGTGAATAAGACAAAATTGGCCACGACAAAAAGTGTCCCCAGCTTCCCCAACATAAATTATGGTTGTGCTTAGCTGTTATGAAATGAGAAATACTGTATATATTGGCTAATCTTTTTCAGAAAGGACGAAGTTGTATTGTACCATTTGTATTTAGTAATCCCTTTCTAAGTAAGTCCTTTCTTGTGTATAATTCAGGAATAGTTCAGAAGTCGATATAGCTTTACATTACCAAGTGTTCGACTAGTTACTGGGCTCCATTATAGCTCCTAAAAGCACGCGCATACATCCTGCGAGGACCACGTGCGTGCACTTTCGCTCAGCGTCATTGCCGCGGGTTATGTATGATTTCCCCACCCATATTCGGATTAACCCCGCCCCTCACGGATTGTGATTGGCTGGCAGTGAGTTTCTCTGCTTAGCGGAATACGGGTGGGGAAAACTCCACGGAGCATCTCCCACAGTCTTCACACGCCGCTAGACGAGGAAGGAGCTGGAACATCTGTAAAGTGAGTCAAATAATTGGAGTTTCTTCAGAAATACGCTAAGAATGACGGTTTAGTTCGCATTAAAAGAAGGTATTAGGTTGTTAATATCGCGAGTCCCAGACCAGGTGGTGTTTTCCTCCTGGCAGAGGCAGTTTGTAGCCTTTTTCTGAGGTAAACCTGCCTCTTTATGGAGATTAATGGAGCGTAAGTCCAACTGTCTTCAGTCAGTATGTCTTAGGGAACAGTATTGGTCAGTAACGGTTGTCAGAAGTCGTAGACAGAGCGGTACTGAGGTAAAAATCCTCTAATTCTGATGTGAGAAGTTTCAGCAAGTTAGGGGCTAAAACTACACAACAGAATTTAACAAAAATAATTTAGGATTGAGATGAACTGAAAATGTATTTAATTCCGTACCAATTACAAATCTATCAAGATTATAACACACACATGGAGCTGAGGGAATGCTACTCCCCTTGTACAACTGTTATTTTAATTTGGTTGATCAAGAAGAAATGAAAATGCCAACAGTCATTATGAAAAGAGAAGAAAGTAATACATAAATATTATATATATTTTAAAAGAACAGGTATAAAGCCTCCTGAGTGTTAGGCTTCAGTTTAGTATATTCATCATCTCAATAACTAAAGTTATTTATGCTCGACTCTTCATCTAGAATAAAAAGTTAAAGCTCAGACATCAGTGAACCCCCTACCAAGATAAATCAATCAATCAAAAATTACATTCAGCGCAAAAATGAGACTGTTTTCATTGTAAATCCATTTAAATTTTACAGGTAAATGTACAAACTTCATTTCTTATACCATTTTGTAAAATGGCATAAAAACACAGTTTTTTACTGACCAACTTAAACGTTCTTCATGCATATAATGTCTCGAATAAGATTTGGGATTTGATGCCTACATTAATATTTTGTACTGCAGATGGTGAGACCCACATATTTGTTACCACTGGTTGATGATTCTCTAATGAAGTTATGAATCCATGACCCAATCTGTACCTTGCTCTTATTTTAATCATTTTCAATGTTTTTTTTTCACAAAATACAGCCAGGTTGGCCAGTCAAAACCTTGTTTGCTATTTAGTTGCACATGTGTCAAGAAAAAGAAAAGGTTGAGATAATTTTTAAAAGACGTTTTTATGTCCAAACTTTGCCAGAAATGTCCCACCCTCTGTATGTGTCTATGTTTTGGCGTGATGTAGAGGAGCGTATATCTTTTACATTTCTGGATTTAAAAATGTGCATCTGCCTCTCTTTCTACCTATCTTTTGTTGAATATTGTGGTGAAGTTTGAGAGCGCTGGGAATTGTTGGTAACTTGCTGGAATATTGAGAAGCAGAATTTTACTGCCGGTCATTCCCGTAACTTGTTTTTTGTTCTTTGTTCCATGGTTTTGCAGGATGTCGGAACAAAGCATTCACCTCCCCAACGTGGGGCGCTCCAGGAATGGTAAGATCAAACCAAGTACCTCTTCCTCCTCCTCATCTTCTCGTCGTGGTGCCACGGTGAGCTTCCATAAGATCCACTATGCTGTGGAAATGAAAAGTGGCTTTCTGTGCAAAAAGAAGATCACTCACAAAGACATCCTCATTGACCTGAAGTAAGTTCTTCTGTCCGCCTGGAATTTGTCCCATAAAACGATACACAATAGTAATGTGTGAAGATACATGAATGATCGATTAACCTTCAAAATCTATACTAAAAAAGGAGTGCACTGAATTTTCCTTGGTTTTTTTACAAGTATACTAAACAGTTGTTGCCAAAAATTTAAGACAAAATTCAGTTTCAAATATAGTGTATTCAGGTGGAATGTATTTAGTAAATTCAATCCTTGCTTTAATCTTCAGTCTCTGAACTTCTATAAATTGCATACGTTTTATAGCCACAGCTGAACACTGTGTAGCAGACACTGATTAATAACGGGATAAACCCCCTGAGGTTCAATGAGTTGATCTGTTACTCAACTCTAGACTTCTGATCTGTACACAGGTTTTCTGCAAAGTCTAAATTTAAGCCCTTGAAATGCCTTGAGAACATTCCGTTTTTTATACATTAGGTCTTAAAAAGGTTATGTTTAGGTCTTTAATGTGAACATGTATGTTTTTATTCCAGTGTTTTTTGGTAGCTCCAAATTCTCTAATGCCGTATATTGGGTCTGTGTTGTAGGTCTTTCTTTTAGCGGTCCAGGTGTAGCTGTAATAAAACTAAAACCGAAACCAAGACGAGACTGAAATAAACTGCAACTTGCTCTGAATTGATCTCTACAGATTGAGATGGATGGTTTGTGAAGTAATGTGGTGTTTTATAAGGTTTTCTAAGGTTCAGTTATTTGAATGTACATTAGGCTGTATGGGGGCAAGTGTGAATTTAACTTTTCATTTAGAACAATTCATTTAGTGTTCTACTAAAAGCAGTTAGAACAAAGGGAAGCTACTGCACTTTGACGAAGAAGTGCAAGCTTGGTGTGAAGGCACTAAAGTCACATAAAAACCAGAAAAACATAAAATCACAGCTAAAATCTCATCTCCAGAAAACACACAGGCCATGATATTGTTTTTTCTGGGACTCAGACTCGGTCACGAGTGCAGAAATTAGGAGATAATTGGGAATAATTTATTTCGTAAGTAATTCTAGGATTTACTTTTATATCCTTTCTACTTTTTTTTTTACCAGTGTGGACATGAAATGGTCTTAAATTTTGTTAATTAAGGTCTTAATTTCTTATATTTAACCGGATATTTACAGTTTAGAGAGTTTGTCTTCGCCTCTGTTGGCTTTGGCTTCCTCAGTAGGAGCTTGGACAATGTCCAATGTATTAAAAAGCGCTATACTAATTGATTTGACTTGATTTTATTCCAATAGTGATGTGCATGATGGATTTGCAGCTGTATACTACATCACTGTGGTGTAGGAGGCTTAAAGGAGACTGGCTGAAAGCCAGCGTTATGTCACAAGAAATCTTACACCAAGTGCATCTTCAAATACACAAGGTAGCGTTGTAATCGATAGCCAAGGCAGTCACCTTAAGCTTTGTCATTGGCCATATAATACTTGCTACACCTTTGTTTCTTTTTTACAACTTAATGTTAACCTTGTAGGGTGTTGGTGGAAGTCGGGTTTGTACACTGATTAAGATCAGGTTTATAGCTTGGAATCTGGTCAAAGATCATCAATTACTTGTTATCACAGGGTTCCTGTAGGTCCTTAAACATCTTAAAATAGATTTTAAAAGTGTAAATACATAACATTTCTCTTTTTTATTATTAAAAGTATTCAGTTTAACAAAACACATCAAGTGAACAGCAGCTCTGCCCACAGATAATGGGGCAAGAGAACCACAGAAATCCTAAGCTCAAACACACAGAAAAGATTCATTCAATTTCAAAACTTATATACATGTTTGATTGTCAAACCATTTTAATGATCTAAATTACTACAGACCAGATCTATGTTTGTGTGCTTTCTTTGTATATTTCATGTAGGTATTAAAAAATTGATTTGATTGTAAGAGTTGTGACACAGCATTGATAATGTGCAGTCAGTTTATCATATGATTTGTTGTTTGACCTTCCAGATGAGCTTCTGTGTGGATTTTGATTAATCATGATCCCAGTATTGCAATCTTACAGAGAAATATGTCTAAATACAGAGCAATCTTTATACACTGTGTTGAGTATTTTGTGCAGTGAGAGTAACTGGTGTTACTCAGTGTAGAGGATAATGACCCAGCAGTTAGCAATAACATGAGCAGCCAGCCTCAAGGTGAGTCAGCAACTTGTATAACCATGACTAAGGGCTCTTAAACTGGTTATTAAAACAGTAATAGTTAATAAAATACACCAATATTGAATAAATAATGTATTATTAATTAGATTTATATGAATTTCCATGCAGGGTAGTTAATTAACAGTAGCTTATGGACAACAACCAACGGTCAGAGATTATTCCATGAACCACATGATATTTCACTAGAATATTCTATTTATAACATATTAAGTATTTTAAACATATCTGAGCCAATCAATTAACTGAACGGAAGCAATACATTTTATAATTATGGACTAGGGGCTAGTGTTAGCCTGAATAAATATTAATGCTAAAGCTATTTAAGTTTCAAAGCATGTTGTTTAACCCTCAGTCTTTACCAAACTAAACTGCAAAATGATTTCTTTTAAAAATGCGTTATTTGTGTAATGTGAATGTACACCTTTCTAGCTTATAGCTGTTAAGCCCCGCCCACCCACGATAGAGATAATTCTTTCAGCCTGATTCTGGGCAACTAATCAGAGGTCATCATCATCATCATCATAATCATATTTCATTTTATTTATCAGTGCCTTTCAAGAAACTCAAGGACACTTTACAAAACGGGAATACACTGGGACAGTAATTACAATAATAACAATAAAATCAAATATATGGCTACATTAATCATAAATTTATTGATGCAGATGGCAAGTTTAAAAAGATGGGTCTCAAATCCAGCTTTTTTGTTGTTGTTGGTATTTATATTAGTATTTTTATAGTCTAACCCAAGTCAAAACAGAATTTCACAAAGAATATTAACAGAAACAACACAATTAATTGAAGAAAGGTGAAATTTGGAGACTGAGCAGACCAAATGTTGGAAAGATTTAGGGGTTATAAACTGGTCCAGTAGAAATAATTCATTACGACTGAGTCTATATTCATAAGTGGGGAGAAAAAAGAGAAAATTCCAGAAAAATTTAATGTATGGGCCCTTTGATTGAGTCTCACTTCAATACTGTAGTAACATTAGCACTGCAAAGACCATTTACAAACCGCTGTGCAGCCATAGTAGAAGCCGGTGCTTCTAGAGACCCAGTGCAGTCCCAGGTGTGTGAAAAAATGCGGAAGTGTTTGTGTGTGTGTGTGTGTGTGTGTGTGTGCGCAGACAAACACAGAAGTTTTTGGTCTGATCTGCAGTCAGTGGCTTTTAATGAGGCAGAGCCTGTGGAAACGGATGTGAGTGAATGAAGGGAAGGAAGCATGCAGGTCTACAATGATTAGAAGAAGGGCGACCCCCAGCAGAGTCACAGAAAGAGAGAGAGAAAGAGAGAGATGGGGGGAAGATGGTGGGCTTACATAAACAAAAATCAAACAGCTTTACACAAATAAATTCTGAGGGAAAATATGCACGTACTGTGACCTTTCCCACGTGTACGAGATACACAAACTATGCACACACTTTGTTCATTCAGATGTTCACACGGAATACAAACACACACACCTGAACTTGCACACTATTTATACTGCTGAATACACACACACACACACACACACACACACACACACACACACACACACACACACACACACACACACACACAC
>JBBIGC010117498.1:0-23585 GCA_037576955.1 Lepidarchus adonis
ACACACACACACACACACACACACACACACACACACACACACACACACACACACACACACACACATATATATATAAACATATATAAACATATTATGGGGGGCCCAACAGGAAATATAGAAATACAAACTGAACATATATAAAACTTCTCTCTGAATATATAAATGTTACTGTAAATATATATAAAAGTTACTCTGAATATAAAAGTTTAATATGTTGAGAGTAACATTTATCTATTCTGAGAGAAGTTTTATATATTCAGAACAACATTTATAAATGTGACAAATGTGAAAATTGTATATTAGATTCATTCATTACACACAGATTGATGTATTTCAAATGTTTATTTCTTTTATTTTTAATGATTATAACTGACAACTAATAAAAAAAAAATACAGTCTTTCAGAAAATTTTAATGTAAATTAAGACCAATGCGACAAAAAGGATTTTTAGAAATGTTGGCTGAACTGAAAGGTATGAAATATGAAAAGTGTGAGCATGTACAGCACTCAGTATTTAGTTGTGGCTCCTTTGGCCTGGAGTCCTGCAGCAATGTGGCATGGAGTCCATCAGCACTGCTCAGGTGTTATGAGCTCATATTGCTCCGATAGTGACCTTTAGATCTTCTGAATTGTTGGGTCTGGGGTAAAGCATCTTCCTCTTCACAATACTCCACAGATTTTCTATGGGGTTAAGGTCAGGTGAGTTTGCTGGCCAATCACGAACAGGGATACCATGGTCCTTAAACCAGGTACTGGTCACTTTGACACTGAGTGCAGGTGCCAGGTCCTGTTGGAAAATGAAATCAGCATCTCCATAAAGTTCATCAGCAGCAGGAAGCATGAAGAGCTCTAAAACTTCCTGGTAGATGATGCGTTGACCTTGGACCTCAGAAAACACAATGGACCATCACCAGCACACATCACTGACTGTGGAAACTTCATACTGGACCTAAAGCAACATGGGTTCTATGCCTCTCCACTCCTCCAGACTCTGGGACCTTGATTTCCAAAGGAAATGCAACATTTACTTTCATCAGGGAACAGAACTTTGGACACTCAGCAGCAGTCCAGAGGTGAGACGCTTCTGTCGCTGTCCCTTGCTCAAGAGTGGCTTCACACAAGATATTTAACAGGTGAAACCCATGTCTAGCATACGTCTGTGGGTGGAGGTTCTTGAAGCACTGACTCCAGCTGCAGTCCACTCTTTGTGAATCTCACCCACTTTTTTAAATGAGTTTTGTTTCACAATCCTCTTCAGGATGCGGTTGTCCATATTGCTTGCACACTTTTTTTTATACCACATCTTGTCCTTCCCTTCACCTCTATTAATGTGCTTGGACACAGAGTTCTGTGAACAGCCAGCTTCTTTAGCAATGACCTTTTGTGTCTTGCCCTCCTTGTACCAGCACTGGTAGAATTAAACATGTTTTTCACATGATTACCTTAGCCCCAGCTTAGCCTTGTTTGTTAGTGTCTGCACCTATTCCTGGTTCCTTGTCCAACCCCATGCCCAAGTGTTCTTTGTATCTTTATTTAAACCCTGGTTTGGATCTGTTCTGGTGTTGTCACCTTGCCTGTGTTCTGTTCTGTTTTCTCCATGTTTGTTTGTATTTATGTTCTAGTTAATCCTCATTGTATTAGTTGTCCAATATACCTACATGCCCCTCATATTTACTGCAAACAAACAAAGACACAAATAAAATAAAATATAAAATTAAATAAATAGCAAACACATAAATACAATGCATAAAAAACATAAATAAATAAAAATAGCAAACTAAACAGAATGTACATTTGTGTTGTATGGACTTTAGACTGATCTGTAACACATTCTTTAAAAAGTTGCTTCTCTGCAGCAGTTAACGTCTCTCCATTTATCTCTTCGTGCGCACGCCTCATGCCGCCGGTGTGTGCGCATGCGCACTAACCTGCTCCCAAATTAAAGCTGGAACTTGCTCTGCACTACAACACTGTGTGTTCTGACCAACAGCAATACAATACTTGCTCTTGCTTTCACGTCAGTGAGTGAAATGAAATCCCTGTATTAATAATTTCAATAATGTCCGGTTTTCAGTTATATACACTGTTGAATTCATCAGGTCCGCTTTAATCGTGTTTGTGCCGCACAGCCCCCTGGGAAGACTGTGTTCTGTATTGCATTTAGGGGACTGCATTTAGGGGTTAAACAGGTTGTTTTGTTGGTGGAGAAGCAGCTCATGGGACGTTAGGTGGGCAACTTCTCATGAGCTCTCTCCATGACCTGTCCTCCAGCCCAATTTGACCCCCATAAACAAAACTCCTCCAACCAACACAACCAGAAGAAAGTCAAAGCTCCCGCTCCTTTATTGTGTCTCCAGCTTCTGAAGAATAGCTTTCCACTGTTGGTGCCTCCAGCCTGAAAGACTCTTAGACCCAAATAAAAACAAACAAACATAAAAGCTGCTGTTGTTGTTGTTCTCATTATTATTATAAAACTTGTGTATATGATGTACAGTCACACACAGATCAGACAAATATTGCATTACAATATAGCAGTATGTAAAAGACTAAAATACATTTATTTGCCCCCCCCCATGCATTTTTAAATGATTTTTTGTCACAGTTTTATGTTAATTAGACGGTTGCTCATTTAAAGTTCTAATAACACATACATTTTCAGCTTTTTTTTCACATGGAGTGTGATTGGTATTTATGTATCCATTTAATATATTTTATTTATAAAAATGCATTTAGTTATTATTATTATTATTATTATTATTATTATTATTATTATTATAAATTGTTATTAATATTAATGTTATTCTTTGTTGTTTAATTTGTATAGCAGCTTTCACAATCACAAGGTGGGTTGTGCATTGTAAATGCTAAATTATTGTTGTTATTATTACTATAAATTATAAACAGTAAATTACAATATTCTCGGATTGTAACAGAGCAAACGCTTTTTAATTTCTTTTTCTTCTTATTACTATTATTATTATTATAAACAACTATTATTATTATTATTACTATTATTATTATAAACAACTATTATTATTAAAATTGTTGTTGCTATTATTTGAAATTGAATTTATATAGCCACTTTCACAATTACATGGTGGATTTAATTATAAAGTATTATTATTATAATTATAAAAAGAAAAATACAATGTTTATGTATGTTTGTTTATGGATTGTTACAGACCAAACGCTTATAATAATAATAGCAATAATAATAATAACAATAATATTAATAATAATAATGAAATATTACTATTATTTTTTGTTATTAACTGAAGTTGAATTTACACAGCAGCTTTCAGAATCACAAGGTAGGTTGTGCATTTAAACTTTAACGTATTATTAATAATAATAATAATTCTTAACAGTAACATACAGTATTGCTTATGCTTACAGAACAAAACATTTACAAAATGTTTTTTTAAGGAATAAAATTTGATATCACTGTCACACACACACACACTAAAAAGCAAAATATAGTATTTGAATGAATTGTAACAGAGCAGACACATTTATTAATTAATAAAGCAATAATACTAATAATAATGATGATGATGATGATGATAGCAATGATACCATACTGTAGTGTGTGTTATATGTTAGCTTTACAGACACTATGCAGTAGAGCCAGTTTCCTTGAGTGTGAGGTTTGCACTTGAGCTGAATTCCAGAGGCTAATTTACATTTGAATTATGAGCAAAAAAAGGTGGGCCACTTGTCCTCAGGGTTTGAAATTTCTGGTAGCTCTAGTGTTAACCTGGACACCACTGAGGTAACCCTTGAGCAAGGTACTGCCCCCACTACGCTGCTCCCTGGGTGCTGATGACAGCTGCTCGCTGCTCCACGTCTGCACGCGTTATCACATTTCGTTGTGGTGCTGTGTGTGATGGTTCACAATGACGATTTTCACTTAAACCTGAATAAGCATCTGTGAATAATATACACACTTAACAATAAAGGATTATACTAGTTTCTATAGTACAGTCCTCGACTTACAATAGGGTTCTGTTCCTTGGTTGTTCTATGTAAGTCGGAACTGTGGAGATCACTGTGCTTTATTAACAGCTGGCAACATGCAACAAGAATCATAGGGCTTCATTTAAGTGATTGAGCTCTCATGAAGAATTCAACACTTAATCACAGAAAGATCAGAAGAAAAACATGAGCAAAACAAAATTCATTGTAATTGAGTTTCTCAGAGGAATATTGAAAAACGGATTCTTGTGCTATGTATCAAACTATAGCAGTTATAGAGCAGTACAGTTTAACACATAGCACCAGAGCCATTTTCTACTGACATCCCAGCAGCACTTTCACACATCAGTCAATTAGGAATACTGATATACATAAAGCCTAGTAAAGAGCAGTACAAAGAGCACAATATTCAGAAAACATATTTGAACAATATCATAAAACATTTTTGACACACTTTATTTATAGATCATTTAAAATAAAATAATTTTGTTCTGTAGGCTCACGACTGGATCAGAGCATCTCCAAAACTTTAGTCCTGGTGGGGTGTTCCTGTATGCTATGGTAAGTACCTACCAAGAGTGATCCAAGGAAGAAGGACCAGTGAACTGGTGGCAGGGTACGGGGTACGCGAGGCTCATTGATGCAGATAGGGACAGAATGCTGGCCCATATGGTCTAAACCCCGAAAACTGTAGCAGAAAAAGCGAATGCCAGCAATGACAGAAAGATGTAAGAACACACAATGTACCACAGTCAGAGCTGCTTTGGGTTGACCAACAATATTGGGCAGGTGTTTTTTATGCTATAGCATTTCAGTGTATAAAGAAATTATATTACTAAATTATATTACTAAATTCTTAATAAAAAACAAACTGTTTTATTACAGTACAATAGCAATATGTTTGTTAAATAGTTAATCAGGAATATAGTATAAATAAGAAATCATGGAAATTAATAATTCCAGTAATCAAATTTATTAAAAAAGCATTTTTAAAGAATATCACATACTTTTAAATTCACACAAATTCACACAAATATTGCAAAGCACTATAAAATACCTCACTGGGGCAAAACATAACAAGTGTAAAAATGTTAAACTTAAGCTTTACAACACCCACTTAACAATAATGATACCAAAAAGTTCTTTAGCAGTGCCTTACACGTCTGGACCCACTTCTGGACCCCCATAACTCAATGTAATATATTATATAGTAAATTAATTGTAATGATATTATTTAATAATAATATAAAACAATAGTTTGTTCAAGTTTAGGATGTGTTGTTAGCTTTCTAGCTAAGCATTTAGCAGTCCTAGCAAAGCATGTCTTATCACCCTGCCCTACTACCTACCCATCTACCCGCCAACCTACTCACCCACCCACCTAATTACGTACCTACCTACCTACCTACCTACCTACCCATCTACCCACCAACCTACTCACTCACCCACCTAATTACGTACCTACCTACCTACCTACCTAGCCATCTACCCACCAACCTACTCACTCACCCACCTAATTACGTACCTACCTACCCACCTACCTAGCCATCTACCCACCAACCTACTCACTCACCCACCTAATTACGTACCTACCTACCTACCAACCTACTCACCCACCTACCTAATGACCTACCTACCTACCTACGTACCCATCTACCCACCAACCTACTCACCCACCCACCTAATTACGTACCTACCTACCTACCCACCTACCTACCCATCTACCCACCAACCTACTCACTCACCCACCTAATTACGTACCTACCTACCTACCAACCTACTCACCCACTTACCTAATGACCTACCTACCTACCTACGTACCCATCTACCCACCAACCTACTCACCCACCCACCTAATTACGTACAATAATGATATTATTTAATAATAATATAAAACAATAGTTTGTTTAAGTTTAGGATGTGTTGTTAGCTTTCTAGCTAAGCATTTAGCAGTCCTAGCAAAGCATGTCTTATCACCCTGCCCTACTACCTACCCATCTACCCGCCAACCTACTCATCCACCCACCTAATTACGTACCTACCTATCCACCTACCTACCTACCTACCTACCTACCTACATATCTACCTACCTATCCACCTACCTACCTACCCATCTACCTACATACCTATTTACAGGTTTATGAGCATAAAATTTTGTATAAAAGTGTGTATACAAGTTTGGATGCAACTGGTCCAATTCCATTTAAATGCAATAAACAGACATTGTGTACTAAAATTTGTATGAAATATGAAACTGTATATTTATCTATGTTCCTGGGAGCTGTTATGTCTGTTTTATTACTATCAGACCATTTTTGATCTATTTGGACCTGACTAATACAGAATTTTGTCAGTATTGAGGTTACATTTAACTCATTAATGAAAATGCTAGCAGTTACAATGTCTCTGAATATTTCAGAATATCAGTTATACTATTAATAATCAAGGCCAGATAGGAGTGATTTGTTTTAAAACTATAATGTTTGAAATTTGGGATTCTCTTTTGTTAAAATTTTAACTATGAACTGTCTGGTTATCAAAATGAATAAAATAAGTATATTATATCTATAAAAGCAAATTCTTTTTTTAAACAAAGACAAAAAAGAACTGTTGGCCTTTAGTGTCTCTAAAGTGAAAAAGAAAAGGCGTAAGAAAAAGCACTTTAAACATCTTCAGCATTTCAACAGTATGAAAGTCACCTTGTTCCCTCATATATTTCTGGCTTAATTTTGACATTAGTTATGATCTTCTAGCACATTGGTAACTGAAACAAGGCTTTCACCAGTCTTACTGGCCATGGCTTGTGCAGTTGTGGCATCATCATAATCATCCAGAACATCCATTTCAACCTCATCGATTGCATTATCTGCAAAGGGCATACATGAAGAAAAATGTTACTTATTGGTGCTGTCATAACAAATGCTCCTATAACTGAACTTAAGTGCATGTATGGAAATTTTGCTAAATTAAACCATTTTTACTGGTGTATATGCCATGAAAGGTTAAAATAATTTTTTTTTTACTGATATTTCTGACTTTTCTTAAATAAACTGGCAATATCATTGCAGTGCATGTAAGAGATAGGAAATTACCTAGTAAACAGCTGAAGCTGTAGACATCACATGTATGTGTTCTTGTATAGATAATTTGGCAGTTATAAAGGTTCAGTGCATTCTTCCATGGAAATCCAGCCAATTAGGTACTAATAATGTCTCTAAGTGGCTACATTTCCTATAACAGTAGCCTGAAGCTTTATCAAGCAGACCATTTCCATTGGTTTATTCATCATATAATGTTCATTCCATGTCAAAAGCAGCAGGTGTTTCAAACTTTGTAACTAGGGGTGGATTGGACATGTGGAAATGTCCAGAATGTCTGTCTGTTCATCAGCTTTAAGAGTCAGACACAGTGACACAAATTAATTGTATTGTGATGTTATTCACCATCATGAATGTGACTCCTTAATCGGTATTGAATTATTATATATTAGTATCACAACCTTGCTAAGGGCTGTGTTGGTTGTCAGGGCTGTTTTTGCCCCCAGTCCATGATGGAATGTAAAAATGAAGAATATGGGCATGATGTTTTGATTTGACAGTAGCATTATAGATATGTATAAAGGTGTTTGCTTGGTCACCGTGATAGCTTTGCCTAGTATAATGTTTTAATTTTCTAAAACAATGTGATACACACACACACACACACACACACACACAATTGCAAAATACCGAGTAAGTTAGCAGGTCTTGGGGGTAGATGTGGCTGTTTTGAGCTGCTGTCTTCTAGCTCTACTGGTCGGTTGCTTATTTCCTCAACATCATCATATTCGGTCCTAGAAGAGTCTTCACTTGCAGGTTCACTCATTTTGTCATCTTCATCTTCAGCAGGCTGTAGCTCTGTCTCACAAAAAGTCATTCCCACACAGGACAGTAATAGACAGAAATTTAGTGGTAAAGTAATAAAGAGAGTGGGGATGAGTGTGTAGCTGTGGTTCTTGATATTACCTTGGCTTCTGGACTCATCATCCATTGGATTCATGATGGGATCAACATCTTCATATTCATCCATTTCAAACACAGATTCCCTTCTCTCAGGCAAATCTACTTTAAATAGAAAAGTGGGTTGCTAAAATAAATGTATTTTTTGAATGCGCCGGGCAGGCCAAAAAAGTGCAAAGCAGCGTTCAACCAAAAAAGAATCAGTTAAATCTATCCTGAATCCAAAATCATTTTAGTTATTGAATTCTACTTCTTCAAAAAGAAGATCACATTCATTACCTGAGCCATTTTTTTCATTTAAAACCTGCATTTCACTCTTGTTGAGCTCTACATCCTTATCTCCAGCAGAAGGCCTAAACATTACTGCAAAGAAAGAATGTTGTGCTTACTAGGTTGTTTACTTGCTTGTGTTTTTGAACAAACAACAGACATTTTCATTCACTAGGGATGCAGAGTTTATAAAAGAACGTTTCAATGAATCTATTTGCATATTCACAGCTTATTAAATTTTATTTTAATACACCAAAATGTCAAACAATGTTTAATTTTGAAAACTAGGATCCTTTTAAGTTATACAATTTCATTTTTTTTAGTAATATAGCAATAATGATAACAATAGATCATCTTCAGTTTCAGATTTGAACTCCTTTAAAAACCCTAAATCATAACGCTATAGAAATTGATTTTGGAGCAATATTGTAGAAGATCATCATAAAGAAACTTTTATTTGAAGTGTTTTCATTTTTGTTTTCAAATTCAATGACCACATCATGTAAACGCTCAATACAATGCTATTAAGGATTTTAGATAGGAGTTAAAGGCATTATAACATTGATTGGCCTTACAAATGCAGCACGTTGAATTCAATGTTTGTGTATCACTGTACAGCACATCTTCTGTCCTTCATTATTTTGAACCTGAACAATTTAATGTTCTAGTGGAACTACTTACAGATAGCATAGAAACGTTTTCTCTGCCAGATCACAATGACTGCTGCCACCAGTAGGAAGAAGAGGCCGACCAAAATACCAGCAATCAGTGCAGGACTTGGGGGGAGTACCTCCACCTTAGGAGCGTGTTCTGGAATTGAACAAATATAGAAATAAACACTGTAACTTGTGATTCTTTGTAACAAGTAACATTTTAGAGCAGTGGTTCTTAACCTTGTTGGAGGTACCGAACCCCACCAGTTTCATATGCGCATTCACCAAACCCCTCTTTAGTGAAAAATAAAATATGACTTTGATATGTTTTTTACTGGTGCACAAAATAAGCAGTGCATGTACATCACCTTGTTCAAAGAACAAAACCAACAGATGCTGGTGCGAGACTAGAGCTGCTGCTCAACTTGGCTTTGCAAATCATGCAGATAGGAGCTCACTCCCATCATGTTCCGTGATACATGTGAATCCATGTTGTACATATTCGCCCGACATAGTTAGTATTTATTAAAATATTAACAAAAAAAATCACATTAACTACTACCACTACAGTCACACGTTGACTACTGAACGCTAAATTCCCCGCAGCACTGATTGGCCAAGCAGTGTAGCATGATCATCTGTAGCCAATGATGGCCAAGCGGGGCGTGTCATCACGAATTTACACGATAATTCGGGTGTGTCTGGACCTCCGTGGCGGAGGCTCTGCCGAACCCCTGAGACCGACTCACCGAACTCCTAGGGTTTGATTGAACCCAGGTTAAGAACCACTGTTTTAGAGCATCTATATTTAATTTTTTTCAGAGTGTCAGGGAACCACAACTTTTCTCCAATGTTAGCACTTACTTTGGCATCTGATTATAGTTCCTGCACAGTGTTTTGCCTCATTCTTTTTTACACAGTGCTTCAGTTCGCTTTTGGGGTTTTTACAATGTAATGACAACTTTACATTGTTTCCTGAATTAATGTTTTCATATTCTGAGGCATTTCCACAACCCATGAACCTGCATATCGCATCAGCATCTTCCTTGGTAGTAACACACATCGGTTCCCATGAGCTTCCATAACGAACTTCAAGGTTGCCTCCACATTTTTGAGTGAAGTTAAATTCAAGGCTATCTGGAAAACAAGTGGTAAATGTAATTACAATATAACTTCCTGCTGCTTTATGAACATTTGGGGCATCTACATGACAAAAAGAGATGAAGTTTATTCAAATTTGTCCATCGTTATACAAATGCATTTTCATTTATTTTTTGTCAGTTCTTGTTTTCCACATTCACGTTTAGAAAGTGTGCCAGAAAATAGAGAAGAAAATAGAAGAACCATATCTATGGCATTAGATTTGTTTCAAAAGTCATGCGTTCAAAAATAAGAAACTGCTTGCTAGTGAATTGTATTCTTTCACCTGCACAGGCAACTACAGGTGTTTCTTGGTTCTCATCCCAAATTGTCAAAAGTCAGATTTGCAAAAATACAAAAATACACATTCTTGGAAAAGTTTCGCTCTCAGACTCTGTGTGCATGAAAGAATATAATTCACTTGTGAACAGTGTTTTTTGCATATAACTTTTGACACAAATCTAACGCTATCCATATTGGTTCCTTAAAGAACATTTACTATAACTATTGTTGGAAATTGTTGGGTTTTTTTTCTTTGCACAATGTGAAGGTTCTTTATACTTTAAAATTCATTTCACACACTAAATATTACTACAGATTGCTATAGAATGTGGAAGCCCCTGCTTTGATTTTGTGTTGATCTGCATGGTAAAGTTTCTTCCCACTTAAAAAAAAAATGTTCGATTTTTGTTATAGGACATGAGGAATATGACAAAATTTCCCAATCCAGTTACATTTTTTTGAAAACTGTACATGTATTGCACCATACTGACTTGCACATGCCACAGAGACGATGCTGTCACATTTGTCTATCCAGGAGCTGCACTGCCACAGTCTCTTCTCATGGCTGCTGCAGCTGAAGTAGTTTGCATTGCTTTTGAATGTAGTGGTCCAGGAGGTGATGAAGTTACTGCAGTGTATCTGATGACACAGTTCCTTGAGGACCTCCTTGGTTGTCTGTGTCTTACAAATATGTTCATTCTGATTAATGCGAACCTCACCTGTGCAGTTCCCCAGAAGACTAACTTTAGGTTCTCCTAAGGACACGCAAGGACACAGAAATCAAAGAAATTATGAATGTATGGTTCACTAATAGGTCTCAGCGGCCTGCAGGGGTATCCTGAGACTATACAGTCTACTGTAAAATCTTATATATGTATGTATATGTATACATGGTATACAATCTTATGCAAATGTTTGGGCACCCCTTGATATAGATTGAATAGATTTTGTAATTAAAAAGATATTAACACAAAAATACACAATATTTTCAGCAAACATTGGTGCATAGTTACTTTTTATGCTATAAATTGAACAAAACATTATTATGGCGCTGTGCAAAAGAGTTCCAAAGTCTTAGATTCTTGTCAATGTTTTAGACCTTAATCAGCTCATTAGATCTGATGCATGGAGAAAGCTGTCATTAGTAAATGTCATTAATAAATGTCAACTGGTGCCAGTGTCAAAGCTTTACAAATACTGTGACTCTTTAAACCTTGTGCACACACTTGTGGACACTCAACAACCATGGGCTCGTTTAAGCAGCTGCGTAACTCTGAATGAAAGTTATTGATGCCCATAATGCAGGAGAAGCTACAAGAAGACATGAAAGTATTGTCAGCTTGCAGTTTGTAATTAAGAGATGGGAATTTAGGGAAACTGTGGAGGTCAAGATGAGATCTAAAAGACCAAGATATATATATATATATATGAGTGTCAAAAAAAGTAAGAACCTTTACGTGACAATATACTAGTGAAGCACTAGGTTTTTGCACCGACATTATTCAGAAGGTGGTGCTACTTCCCACATCAGTCAGAATGAGCAAGAGTCATGCAATAGCATTCCAACAAATCTTGAAGTTTTGGTAAAAAGCGTACAAAGAGTTAGACTACCGTTCTGGTGACTAACAAAGTAATCATTCAGAATGTGTACTGTACTGAAATGTTGGTAGACACTTACTCTTGCGGTCACATTCGATGTTGATATTTTCATTTGAATATGAGTGTTTACTGTGATTTCCACACTGCAGATTCTGACACGTCTTTTCAGCCTCCTGATCTGTCCATTTTCCTTTGACATGTTTCAGGCCGTTTTTGTTCAGAGTGAAGACATCGCCTGAGCAGGCACTATCAGGGTTGTCGATGAGAAACCTCTCCCAGTCTATGGGAAAGAGCCAACATCACACAAACAGTGAACACCTCTGCCAAATGGTCATTCCACATATCATGGATAAAATAAAATGTGTAATTTAACACTACATTACCAAAGCATGAAATCAATCTACGAATATCACCGTTTCAAACTAAATTAAAAAAGAGCTTATTAAAATGTTACACTCTCTGAGAAAATGATAAACATTGATAATGATGTTTACTATTCAAATCATTTCATATTTTTAAAATCCTGGGGTAGACCCTTCACGCACTTCGTTACAACTATACTCAAAACATGTTTAAAAATATATAAATAAATTATTAAATTTTATATGCAATGTTGTTGTTAAAATTAAATACATTAAAATATTAATAATAATAAGAAGAAGAAGAAGAAGAAGAAGAAAGGATGACTTTCCTCAAATAACTTTTATTTTTAATCCTTTATATGGTTCTTTTATTGACTGGGATCAGATAAATGTTAAAAGATTACCTGTACAGTTGATATGGCCAATGAAGCATTCCTGTCTTTTAACCTGACTGAAATTAAACATGGAATCTGTCCATAGGAAGTTCGAGAGTCCTTGATTCGTAGAAACACTGTAAAGTTGTTCAAAACTGAGGAGATCTCCACAACTGGTGTGTTTGCAGATGGTAGTTTGAGTTTCCTTATTGATACCCTTTGTGCACAAAGGGTGCCATTTTCCAAGGTAAAACAGCTCAGCTCTTCCAAAGCAATGATGTCTTGGGTCCTTAATTGCAGGTTTCACACTCGCTATGAAAGAATACATAAAAATGGGCATTGATACAGGTCAATCAGAAATCCAAGCAAACATCAAGCAATGGTCAAGTTCAAGACAGACAAAGAAAGAGAACCATGCAAAGTCATCAAGAAATGCTTTTATAATATCGATGCACTGACTGCCTGTTCATGGCAGTATCTTAGTAGAAGAGACTGAAATGTATTTAAAGAACTCGGACAACAATCCTATCACTCTAGATAAGAGCATTTACTAAATTACTTGAATGTAAATGTAAAAACAACTGCCATCTTTATAGGTATCTTATTCAGACATAAACATGCATGTCTCCACTGTTTGGAATCACTTCTCATTTAAATCAATTTAATGTTTTCAATAACAATATACTTTAGATTTAAAAATTACAAATTAGACTCAAAATATGTTTAGTATATAATTTAAATTAATAATATCAGTTATAATTGATGCACAATTAAGTACTATTTACATACATTTATTTATTGTATTATTATTATTTTATCTTATGGGTTTATCTGCCACTAATGATTCTGAAAGGTAGTGTAGCTGCTTCAGTACCACACTTACAGCAGTTAATATCCTTTTATCTATCCTTGTTTCCCCAACTATGTACTGCCTGACATTATAGGCTGCCCCATTTTATAAGTCGCAGAAAATGCTAATTTATTTTTTAAAACTCTAAGATTTCTGATCTCAAGTGGAATCATCTAAGCTGGCACGCTCCTGGAGACCTTTCCAGTTCTATACCGGTTGTGACATTATACGGTAGTTGAGCATAAACAATTACATTTATCAAATTTTGAACTTACAGATATCAAGTTGCAATACAAGAACTATGCTGCAGAATTTAAGCTTTAGGTCATTACTTTCACTGAGCAACGTCTGCAATATTTGAGACGAGTGTCCCACATCATCAGCGATGGAAAAGCAGCACAGATCGCAATTGACGGATACTGATCTGAGTTTACGGATCTGAGTTTAAGTGTAAGAGGCTGGATGCAGTAGCGCCAGTTAAGTGAGAACATCGTCACTGATCTGTCTTTGCTTTGATTTGCTTTTCAAACTGTTTGTCGCTGAAATAAAAAGTACATGTAAATTCAACTAATCACTTGGGGATGGCGTCTTTTTGTACCAAATTATACTTTTAGTGAATGTGTTTTCATGTTTTTAGCCCCATTTAAGCAAGCAGCACCCAATACCAGGTTTGCAAAAATAATGTACTGTATAAGTCGTGGCCTATCGTTGGGAAAATACAGTGATATAATGACTTTACAGTATTAATCTACACCTGTGCATGCAACATAGGCTGGCTTTACACAGAGGGAGAGGTCATTCTGGAGAACAAAGTTGCACTGATCGAGCTTCTGCGCTTTCTGAGGGCAGTGAATGCTGCCCACAAACACTCCTGACTCTTGATGTCCGGCATAGTCCCCAGTGAGGGCTTTCCCGCAGCCCAGACTTTCACACAGCATGTGAGATTTCTTTTCTGTCCAGGTGTCCTTGCATACTCCTCCACACTTTTCACCCGTGCACACTGTCACCTTCCCCCAACACTTCTCCTTCTCCTTGTTCTCCAGCTTCACTGTCACATTATCTGTGGGAATCAAACATCAGTGCCAATCAAATGCAGTACAATACAAACACCCCTTCTAAATGGCACATTCGACTGCTATACAGTTTACACACAGCCTGCATCCAAGACTACAGCGATATATAAGAATATAACACTCGATCTCAAATACAGCTTGATCTGAACTAAATCATATCAGAATTTAACCTCTTGTCAACAAAATGACTATTTCTCTAATAAATTTAAACACACACACACAAATTATGTCTCCAATAATTGGAAAATAATAACATCAATCAAAAACCCAGGGAAAGCTGCCAGTGTATAAAATCCTGACAATGCCTCTGGTTTAGGTTTAGGTTAAGTTTTCTTTCCTAATGCCAAATGCCAACAGCTAGAGTCCTGGCATTGAATAGCAAATTATCTGTATTACTGTATTATAACTGTAATATTGTAATGATTTTTCATTTATTTAGCATCAAACTGAATCTTTCATTTTTCTAACAAGTGTAGAGGCTGTTACTGCAGCAATGAGGGGACAGTTGTAATGTATGCCGCCCTGGGTCGGGTGTTTCCATGTGCTTTTGTTTTGATGTCTGGTTTCCAGTCACATGTTTGTTTGGTCATGTTTGGTTTCTTGTTTAGAAAATGAATTTTCCCCTGTGTCTTCGTCATGTGTCTGCGAAAGTCTCTATGTAATGTTGTTCTTGCGTGTGATTAAAATCTTATCTTATCTTATCTTACCTGAGTCCAAACCTTCCTGCACCATTACAACAGTAGTCTTATAATCAAGGTGATTAATGGTTATAAATGTGTGGACACTTTTGGAGGAAACGTTGGATTTGCAATGCTGGACACTGGTTACTAATGAAATCTAATTAATCTCGTTAAATGAACCAGAAGTTTCAGGTTATACTTAATCTTTATGTTGTATATACAATTAACATTCCGGAACAGCAAAAACAAACAGACAGACAGACAGACAGACAGACAGACAGACAGACAGACAGACAGATAGATAACTGTGTCACTATTGGGTAGCATCTAGTTTTTTAGAAAAACACTAAATCCAGAATCTGAATCCAGAATCTGTATCATTGCTGTACCCTGTAACATACCTTTACATTCCACTCTCAGTGTCTCTTTAGAACAGTTGTTGTATGATGAGTTAGTGGAGCAGTTTTTTGGGCTGAATGACTGTAAAGCACCGCAGAGCTTTTGCTTGCAGACCCTTGAGGCAGTTTCCTGATTCCACTCTTTTTCCCACAAATGACTTTTTCCAGCAGTTTCAACTTCCACAAACCCCTCGCACGATGAGTTCCCCCTCAAGAAAAAAAGCTCCTCCTCTTGAAGGAGAAGGTGGGAGACATTATTGCATACACTGTTTCAGTGTCTGCTGTGTAACATTGATCAAACATCTTAGACAAGCAGCTAGGTCACATACTTTCACAGAAGATAGTGACAGGGTCTTCAACGAGCTTTCCTGTGTTCTTTAAGCACTGTGACAGTCTGGTGGACTTATCATCACACTCCAGACTCCATTCCAAAGCTTTATTTCTGCTTTTCACAGAAAGCTTTTCTGAAGATCCCACCGAATTCCCACAGCCCAGTTGATTGCATACCACATCTGAATTTTTCTTTGACCACACAGTAGCACTCACTGTCCTCTGCTGACCCTCAAACTTTACCTCAAGTCGTCCTGAGCATCTACTCAAACCATCCTCCAGACTCAAGTTCTCAAAGGCTGCCAAGAAGAGATACAGGGAGATTTCTGTTATTCAGTGTCTGTGATGGCTGCATAGTGGATGCATGCTTGTTAATTATTATTGCAATTACAATATGTTAACAAAACTTCTCTCTAGCCTCTAAGGCTCTTTAAAGTCCGTGTAAAAAAGACTGTTATTAAGAACATGTAAAAAAAATAGTTTGTAGTAAATTACTGTAATTGATCATTGGAACTGTCTGGTTAGTCTGTCTTTTAAACGGTGCTTCTCTGAATATTTTAAATAAAAAGGTAATGGTCAGTTTTGTATTAGTTGTACTTTTTGGCATTTGGCACAGTGAACCTTGAATTTGTGCTGGACACAATGAAGTCTCAAATCTACCAAGGCATCTTGCCAGAAAGTTCAGCATTTGTTGCAGGTCATGGGTCCTATAACAGGATAATGACCCAAACATACAGCCAAAAACATTTAAGAATTGCTGAAAAAAAACATTGGCTACTCTTCAATGACCCTCCAAGACCCCAGATCTTAATCCTATCTAACATCTATGGAAAGATCAGAAAATTGCACTGTGGAGATGCCAACTTTCAAATCTGAGACAGCTTCAGCAGTTTGCTCTGGAACAATGGGTCAAACTACCTGCTGGCAAATGCACACGTCTCATTGAGACGTACAGAGATCTGTTGTTGGCAAAAGGTGGTGTCACAAATTTTTAAATTAAATGTACCAACTTTTTTGTCCATTTTCATTTGTTTATTTATAAAAACATTCAGATTTTTGTTAACTATAGAATAAACAATAAGAGTATTTAAGATAATCAAAAGAGTAAAACTGAGATAAATACCTGGCTCATCAGATATTTATCAGTCTACTCATGCTTAAGTAGGTCTTCAGTAGTTCTTCTTTAGAAACTGTGTTAAGTAGCTGTTAAACTCTGATTTTACTAGTGCACCAACTTTAATTATATCGAAAAGTCCCAGATAAACATTAAATGGTGTTGCTGTTTTGACAAAAGAAGAATTTAGCCAAATATTCTGAACCAAGATTACCTGCACATGAAACTGAGGTGGGTTGGCAATACTGCTCACGCTTATATTTGGCTAAACATTCCCACAGCGAGGTCTCGGTTCCACTGCAGTCCACATGGCTCAGCATTCCGTTCTGTACAGGTTGTTTTGATTGTGAGACTGTAAGCACATTCCCACAGTTCAGCTGCTGGCAAACCACCTGGCCCATCTTCTCCAGCTCATTCTGACTCAGGTCATCAGAGCACACCACGCCCAACGTCTCATTTACTTTGACATAGATCTCGCCAAAACACTTGCCCTTCAACTCCACCTTAACATGGTCTGAAAAGCAAAGTTTCCCCATCGTTCTTAGAATATCAGTCAGCATTATGGAAAATTAATTACTGTGTATAACAGATTTTACTGTAATTGGTTTTCTTCGCTTAATTCTAAACCTAAACTGTCCAAAACAGGAGAAAATGAAAAGATAATGAGATTTAAAAAAAAAAAAAAATTGAAATAAAAATATTTATTGAATAGCAAGTTTGAAATGATATTTTTCTTTCCTATTGTATATTGGCTTTATAAAGTCAATAATGTCTGCTGTTTAATTAAATTAAATGATACTTTTATTCTCACATGCTGATTTTGTCTCTTACTTATTACTTTTTAATTTTGTGTTTCTATTTATTGCACTTTGATTTTTGTATGAAAGGTGAAATAGAAATAATAATATTATTAATGTTGTTGTTGTATTGTTGCTTCTTCAACTGCTCCTATCAGGGGTCGCCACAACGAATCGCTTTAATATTTTTCCTGTCCTCAATATCTTCCTCTCTCTGCCTGCATGTCCTCTCTCACCACATCCATAAACTCTTCTTTGGTCTTTCTCTTCTCTTCATCATCCTATTACCAATATATTCAGCCTCTCTCCTCTACACGTGTCCAAACCAACACAATCTCGCATCTCTGACTTTGTCTTCAAGCTGTCCAATCTGTCCACCTCCAGCTCTGCTGTCTGTCTTTCTGTCAGTGCTACCATCTCCAACTCATATAACATAGTTGGTCTCTCTCCCGTTCTATAAACCTTCCATTTCACTCTTGCTGGTACCCATCTATCACAAATCACTCCTGCCACTCACTCCACCTTGCCTGCACTCTTTTCTTCACCTCTCGTTTTGCACTCCCCATCACTATGCACCTCCACCTTTTGCCATCTCTACTCTCTGCATCCTAACCACTCCACTATCCACTCCATCAGCCCCTCAAAGTACTCATTTGTTGTGGTCCTTCCTCTTCATATTATTTTTATAATTGTTGTTGTTGTTGTTGTTGTTGTTGTTGTTGTTGTTGTTGTTGTTGTTGTTGTTGTTGTTGTTGTTGGACATAAAAATCCTGTTGGCAGAATATTGTTCTGTGGGTACTCTGCTTTATAGAAAGAGAGGTTCCTTAAAAGATTCCTAGCTTAGATGTACAGTTCTAGGAAAACACTAATTGCTATATAACCTTTGCATTATTTGTAGGTTCTTTAAACAATTGCATTAATGTAGCAGCTCTGTTAAAAGTGATGAATTAAAAGGCTCTTCAGGGAACCAAAGGTGATTTATCTAAAAATAATCCTTCATGGATGGTGTTTCTCCTTCACTAACACCCCTAACATGCATCATACTTTTTTAGGTTAAAATGTGGACAAGGAAAGCCCTGAAATGTGCAGGATAGAGTTTCTATAGCACCCGGATTGAGAATGCATATCCATACTTACCTGTGCATGTGAGGTTAATATAATTATTATTGCTTTTTTGCACACTGATGGCTCTACCACATCTCAGTTTAGCGCATGTGTCATTAGCATTGTTGTAGCCACCATCAGGATACGGTACAGGAACCCATGCGACATTTGCTGCGCTCTTCTCCTCCAGAATCCCATGACAAGCATTTTCTCCGTCACCTTGCAGTCGTGTACTTTTTTGATCTGTTGAAACAGAATTTAATTCTGAGAGCTTCCACAAAGCCAGTGTTGTATGCAAAAGTTTGAGCACCCCAGGTCATTTGACATGATTTCCTAAGTGAAAATACATCACATATAACTTTAATATATAAACTGTATATTAAAACAAAAGTGTCATTTGATAGCATGACAGAGAATGACAGAGGCAATTGCAGGTGGTTGGTGTGAAAGAGAAAGAAGCCACGGAGCCAAGGACAGGAAGAAATGGAAACAGTAGCTACATAAAACTGATACATGAGCTGTCATGAGTGCAGGAATATGTCAATAATGTGGTTATGGTCATCGTGATCTTACTTGAGCAGATGACGCTGGCTTTACCCTGGCATTTGTTTGACCTTGCAGTGACCCAGTCTACACACTGCCATGAGAAACTTTCATTGCCGATGCAGTTAAGGGGAACATTGTATGATACACTGTTTTCTTGGAAGGTTCCACGCTTTGGGATTTTATGATGTTTTCCACAGTTAAGTTCCCTGCACACCATATCCGCTTTGACCACATCTGTAGGAAGTAAGGTTTAGTCAAAATGTCACACACAAAAACAGACGACAATGCTCTTATTACACCCTCACCCACTGTCTGGAATTTAGGTGTTATGTTTGATCCCGCACTTTTGATTCTCACATAAACATCGTTGTGAAAAATGTATTTTTTCACCTCAGAAACATCTCTCGCTCGTCACTAAAGGAAGCAGAAATACTTGTTCATGCTTTTATAACTTCCTGTCTTGATTACTGCAACGCTCTACTCTTTGGTTTCCCTACTAGAACATTAACCAGGCTCCAGGACGTCTGCAGCTCGTGTTCTCACATTCACCAAAAAATCAGAACATATCACCCCCATTCTCCACAAACTTTACCAGTTGCCCATATCATATCGTATTCAGTACAAGCTGCTTATTTTCATGTTTAACTGCCTGCATGGATCTGCTCCTTCATACCTCACTGGATTACTCAATTCATACTTTCCCACCCACTCACTGCACTCCACTGATAATGGGTTACTCACTGTTCCTAAATTCAGGTTCTCCACCATGGGTGGGAGATCATTTAGTGTTGCTGCCCCTAAACTCTGGAACTCGCTCTCTCAAAACCTGTGCCTAACGTCCTCTCTGTCTCTCTTCAAAACTCAGCTAAAACATACAGTGTCTATTCCTAGTTCCTCTCTATGTTTATCACAGTTTTTGTGTCTTGTGTTACCTGTTTTAATTTATATTGGTTTTGATATATATTTTTTGCTGGGTAAAGTGACCTTGAGTTTGAGAAAGGCACTATATAAATACAAATCATTATTATTATTATTTATTATAGAATTTATCACAGAAAACACATAATTCATATCCACCATTTCACTGTGTACAGCTTTGTATGGCCTTGAAGGGAATTTTAACACTAAAAGCCCTGAACACAACGAATAAATTCATAAGGAGCTCTCCTCTCGTTGCTTGCCAACAAACCTCAGGACTATTCTGGAAGCTTTGTTATACTAATAGCTTGGAGAAAAGTGATTGAAGTGTGGTTTTGAACAATGTCTCTCTGGATTGAAAAGAGAACTTACGGTTGGCGAGCACATGACAAGGAGAAGTGCTGAGTTAGTGAAGATTCAGTTCATGTTATATATTAAATAAATATGTGTAATATCTAGATTGGAAAGTGTGCAATGATCATTATAAACTGTAAAATATAATATTTGTATGGATTGTTACAGAGCCAATATAACAACAACAACAACAACAACAACAACAATAATAATACTGTAGTGTCTGTATCTTATATATATATATATATATATATTTTTTTTTTTTTTTTTTTTTTTTTTTCTTTAAAATCAAAAAAAGTTTTTTTTTTTACAGTAGTGTCAGTACTTTATTTTACGGTAGTGTCTGTATCTTATATGTGCAGAGTCTTGTTGAATGTAACAAAAAGACACTATGAGGGGGTGAAACAAGTTCCTAGAGGGTGTGAGTTGTGCTTGTAGAGTTGTGAATTCCAGGAGCTGCTCCATTTACATATCAACATGGGACGATGGCCTGTAAAAGTGGGTTTGTGGGCGGGATGTAAAGAAGGGAGGCTTTTGCTCGAATAGTCTGAAATGTTCAGGGACTCCAGTGTTAAGTAAGCTGGCAAACAGTTGACAGGTATATTATGAGAGGAATAATAAACTCACCCCACTCAAGGTCACACACTTCAGCTATGCCACTTGGTGTTTCAAACTGTATGACTCCAGCACAATCACTCGTTCCTCTGTTGTTGTTCAATCTTACATTAACAGGTCCTGCAGTGGAACAAAAACCCTGTCTGTTTATTACATTAGCAGTTATTCAGTTTTATTTTTCAAATTTGTCATATCAAACATTTGTACACATATTACATTTTTGTAAACATATATGGTGAAAGTCAGTTTTACATTTAAATATATTTTTATGACAAATTATGTGTACAAACTTTTTGTAATTATATATCTTGCAAGATGTGTTAACAATTTAACACACAGGATCATATTTTTTCCTAATGCTTCAATCCAGTATTTGACAGTAAGTTTAAAGAAGACACACGTTTCATTAAATGATTGGAGTCGTCTTTCTTTCTTTTGAGTTATTTGTGAGTTTCACTGTGACTTTCCAAATTAGCAAGTAACATCTGCACACATTTATTGGCATAACGTAGCAGTTTCCTAACACTCAGCACATATTTTGTCTCATGTTTGTAAAAGTGCCTACAGTGGCACAAAGAACAGGTCTAGACTAAATTAGCGGTGCCCAACTCTGGTCCAGTGAGAGCAGTTTTTTTGTCCAACACAGTTTGGTTGTTCTGCTCACTAACCCTGGCAGTTAACAGATGTGTTTAAGGAGAAAAATTGCCCAATTGTTCTGGACACCAGCTTTCTGGGATTAAATTTGGGCACCCATCGTCTAAATAATAATTTACAGTTTTAACATAGCAAGGAGTAAATTAAAGTTTGGCTTTATTTTCAAAACTATTAGTTAAACTATAAAACTATAAAACTTTTATAAACTATAAAAAAAGGTTATTTAAAAAAAAATGTTCCCACAGTTTTACAGATTAAAGTGATAAAATAAAAAATGGTGCTAAATAAATACTTGAATTAATGAATATATTATTATTTATAATTAATAATAGTAATACATAAAAGTACATAATGTATTATTAATTATTGTATATTCATTGTCTTGTTAACCCAAAACTATTGCTCTTTATGGATTTTTTTCTTGCTTTTTTATGCTTCTTTAAGTTTTATCCTAGAATACTGAAAATGGTGCTTGTACCTGAGCAATTCACCACTACATAATTGTCATTGTGGCATTGGATGTCATTCCATATATTGCCATTACATGTCCACAGGCTGTTCTCATTTCCATTGCATTTGACCTCATCCATCCAAAAGCGAGTGGGTAGTGGAGGCTGTTTGTGTGTGTTGTAAGCATAGCCAGAATTAATGTGTTTGTCGCAACCCAAAGATTTACACACTACTTCACCATTTGAATCCTTCCACTCATGACCACACACTAAGCCCCACTGGCCATTGTGATACACCTCCAGACGGCCTTCGCATGGGGTGCTCGGTCCCCGTAAAGCTATCCGGTTTTGCGCTGTAGAGATGGATTTATAATCATATATTAATATAGCATAAAACATGCATAACAACATGATATCAAGGTACATGGTAAATAAGATTAAGAAAAACATATAACACAACTTGGTCTACAGTAATGAAATGAAATTGTCATATTTCTAAATTCTAGTTACATTTTAAATCAAATTTTTAAAGAAAATATTTCAATTTTTATTAAAAATCAGAAGTCTCGTGTACATACGTCAAAGTAGTCATTTTGGATGCCAGGTGAGGTTCTATTTAACCTAATATGGTAAGTGGAAAAAATAGCCTTGAACCTGAGCAGAGAGGGTGGTTAACCACAGGTTCTACTGAAGCTCTTGAGGATCTAATCTGCCTCTGACTTACAGCTCTGTGCATCTGTCAGAGTTGCACATTAGTGCAGATTCTGAGATAACACCATGCGCCCCTGTCCCCCTACAGCACTTTCTGTTAAACCACAGCACTGGCCAAAACCTGAGTGTGTGGAATTTTAAAAGATAATGCTGCTGTATATGTTAGTTTGTGAGAAAATCTCCTTTAGTCATATAATGTCTAAACCGCCACCTTAAACTGACATGCATTACATATGTGGATATTTCTGCACCAGTTGCACTCAGTAAAATAATAATAATAATAATAATAATAATAATAATAATAATAATAATAATAATAATAATAATAATAATAATAAT
>JBBIGC010118525.1:0-23537 GCA_037576955.1 Lepidarchus adonis
ATCTGTATCAATAATTGTGCTTTAAATAGGTTAAATCAGTACAGAAAGTCATTTTTTGTTTTGGCTCTCCTGTAAAGCCCTTTTGGCCCTCAGCCCTCGATAAGTAAACTATACAGTGTGGAATGATTATGACCATTGTTAAAATTACAAACTACACTGTGTAGTTGCCTTGATCAGTCATAACCAGGTTAAAACAATTATGAAGTTAAATTTAATTTAAAAGTGTTTCTTTCATGTTATATAATGTAATTTATTGTTCTGTATTATTCCAGTTACACATCTCATTAATGATTTTTTGTCTGTACTTTATTTTGTATTAATGGTCTTGTATGGAACTGGGAGCTGCTGTTAGAATTGTTGGCTTTCTGTTCAATCTGAATACCTGTGGTTATTCTGTCAAGAGAGTTTAATATCACTTAATACTGAATAATTTAAAGATATGGAAAACTGTCTTGGCTGAAGCTTCAGATTTCCTTCTCATTTTTAACTTTGGAATGGTGTAGATTGTCACACCCATTTGGCTGTACACAATGGAAAAAGAATTACTTTAATGGCTCTCTACACACCACTGTTGAAGTTAAGGTGATAATATAATGATATTATAGGAGAATACATGCTCATGTACTGGAATTGGATACAAATTATTAATGTTAATAGAAATATTATTGTCTTTGCTCTTACTGAGCATTTATTGTTGTAGTCTGTTGTTTCCAAGTCATTGGAGAGATGATTATATATTCATTTTAATGAACAAATTAAATCATTTTATTTTCTAATTTGTTCTCTAAGCAGTGTTTCTCTTGTAATAGACACCCCTACCCTGAACATTTTAATGCTTTTCCTGTGCTAACACGTCAAGTTCAGAAAAATAGAGGGCTGTTAATGAGATGATTAGGTGGATCAAGTTTGTTAGGAGCAAAGAAAACATCAAAATGCGCAGAGGGTTGAGTTCCCAGACCAGTTGAGGCTTGGATTGGATTAGAATTTGAACCATTTGGGGGTCCCTGAGGACTGGTTTGAAAACCACTGCCCAAGAACATTACATTCTTCACAGACTCTCTGCTAGGAACAATAATTCCTCCACTACTGATAGCTCCACAATGGCTCTAGCTACGGCATGACTTCCTGAATAATATGATAATAGTTGCCAGCATTTCTTGTTCATGGGTTCATTATGACTATAATATATACTTCCTCAGAGCTACTTGAATTCTTGCCCATGTTTTATGTATTTTAGAGCCTTTCAAGCAGATTCTGATTATTTCTCACTGTGGATTTGCCCATAGTTCTTGACCAATCTGCTTCTTTTGACAACATGTCAGCCCTGACTTCCTGTTACATGGGACTCTTGCCACAGCCTCTCACTTTATCTGCACCTCATTTTTCAGTGGCTAATTTTAATTGCTCTTCACAGTGCCAGCTGCCTGTTCTCTGTATAATGTTGTTTTTTGTTAACTTAGTATGCATACAGAATATGAAGAAGCCTTTTGGCGGACAAAACCTCCTATCTGAGGCCGTAGCTGGGGTACAAAATATTGTAATTGCTTTCCAAAGGGTTTTTGTGCAACTCACCCATTACCATGATTGTTTATTGAGCCCTATAACTAGGAAATGAAATACTGTCTGTGCTCTCTGCCAAAGCTATCGACAGAGTATCAGGTCCACTTTAGTAGGTCACTATGGAACAGAAATTCAAAGGAGCCAATATAAAAAAGCCATAACCTATGAGCCCTCATAAGTTTTCTGAATTACATCATATAGTCTCAATTACTTTCAAATACATTACATTTTACAACACAAATGACACACTTTAACACAATGGTAGAAATACCTCTGAAGATAACCAGTGGTAAATTATCAAAACATTAAAAATAGTAACTTTTACCAGTTGATCAAGAACATTAAAAGTAATGTTAGAATAAAACCACCCATATAATGGTAGTTTTACTGTAAAGTGGTACACAAAATCAAAAGGAATTGCTAGGTATTTGCTGTAACACTGAATGCACGTTGTGGCTGTTTCAGTGTCAATGAAATTTCTTCTTCTGTCCAGCTGCCTTCACCTCCCACAATAATCCTTTGATTTATCTGCTCCACATTCTCAAGGCTCAGCTGCTCAGTAATGGCACGTCCAGCTGGATGGTGACCAGAAAATTTTAACTAAGAAAGAATCGGCACCTTAAAACAGCTGAAACCTAGTACACCCCTCTACAAACTCACAAATTAACATTTTATGATTTAGTTTTTTTGTTTGTTTTTTTAAAAGACAATTATTATTGAGAAGGTAGAAACATCAACTGAAGATTCCACACAATAATATAATTTCTTATAAACAAGATTTTATGTAGTGCATCATTTCATTGCTGTGAAAAGAATAACCACAGAGAAAAGCCACTTTCTTGCAATAACCCGTTTTGCAGAGAGTTCACCTTGTCTGTTAAACTGACTAGTTGTAGAATGTATAATGTGCTGTTGTAGCGGTCATTCACCACCACAAATCTCTGCGTATCGGCTATGTCGGAAACTGGCCCCATCCCAGAATGGATATTATGAGTCATTTAAGATTAATTCCTAGTCCCTCCAGGTCAAACCATGTCCGGGGAATTGTAATGTTTAGGTTTTTATGGAATTCTGTGGCTTCTGTTTATTCTATTGAACCAAAATGTATAAAAATGTGCTAATCATCTGAAACAATATTTGACTCACTGTAATAAGATAATTTTGACAATATTCTATACATTTGTAAGAACACCAAATAGGACTCTGAGGTTTCATTACTATTCTACACTGCTCTTAACAAGGCTATAGGGTATTGAGAAAAATCAGGAACAAGATGAAAAACTCCAAACAAAGACCATCGTATGGTTAACATGATGATTAACAGCTCACAGAATAAATTGCATCTATAAAATCCTCTTATTTACCTTCTTTTAACCTCAGAAGCACTCAGGGAGTGTAAATTCTGACAGTTTTTTCAACCAATATTAGACTCACTGAGGCCTTAAAACACTCAGTTAGGCACCTGGTAGAGGGAACATTTCACACTGCCTGCTTTTCATAGTGTTTACATAACTCCTATGTAGACCATTAAGCATCTAATCCGTTATTATGTCCTCTGATCATGCAATAAGAAACCAGTTATGAAAAATATCTCTGTATATACTGGTTTCTCTGAGTTCCATTTAGCGTTTTATGACTATTGCACAAAAAGGTAAACCTCAATATTTTATGAGTATTGAACAAAAGAACAAATATCCTCTCATTTATCCTTAGAGGTCCATTTAGACTACTTTTGACTTCATCCCATCAACACTATAGCAGAAAATACAGTTTCATGGCACTGAAAACCAAAACTGTAGTGCCAGCATTCTGAATCCAGGAGGATTCACATATCGTACAGAAAACACCCAGCCAAAGCCACACATTCCACATGGTGCACTTTGGTTACAATTCTCGTTTTTACATTGCATATGAAATAAAGAATAGAAACTGCACAATTTCTTTGTGTTTGAATGTTTTAGAACTTTCTCAGTAGCAATATTAATAGAAATCAGAGCAACATACGACTTAATAAAGAAAGAAATCAATATCAAAAAGAGTAACAGTCTACAGTATTAAACACTTTTGGGTGCAATAAAGAAATGTTTTAAAAGGATTTAAATAACTATATACTAAACAATCTCCATTATGATAATAATAATAATAGACAAAGAGTGTGTCCTTGACTGGTTAATGACAACCATGGATTGCTGAGCAACTAAAATCTTTATCTTTGCAAATTTTATCTTGCAAAACTACATAAATAAGTACAAACATGAAAAGTCAGATGATACGAATGGTAACCAAAGAGCCCAGAACAACCAAAGAGATAAGAGGTGAACTCAGATCGCACCATCTGTCGCTGTTTAAGCCAAAGTGGACACCACAGTTTGAGGTAAATAATAAAAAAGTGACACTGGAAATTGCCAAAATGCAAATATACAAACCTCAGAGCTTCTTGCCGAATGTTTTTTGGGCTGATGAGACAAAACTGGAGCTTTTTGGCAAGTCACATCAGCTCTATGTTCACAGATGCAAAAATGAAGCATACCAAGAAAAGCACACTGTACCTATTGTGAAACATGGGGGCAGTTCAGTTATGTTCTTGGGCTGCTTAGCTGCGTCTGGCACAGGGAGTCTTGAATATGTGCAAGGTACAATTACATTTCGAAACTATCAAGTCATTCTGGAGCAAAATCTGCTGCCCAGCATCAGAAAGCTTGGTCTCCTCCAACAAGATAGTGACCCAAGACCCAAGAATGGCTAAGAACAAAACCTGGGACTATTATGAAGTGGTCTTCTATGAGCCCTGATCTAAATCCTATCGAACATCTGTGGAAGGAATTGGTACATGCAGTCTGGAGAAGGCTCCCTCCACACCTGAGACAGCTGGAGAATGGGCCAAAATACCTCTGGACAGGTGCAGAAATCTTATTGAGAGTTACAGGATTTGCTTAAATGCAGTGTTGCCTCAAGGGTTGTGGGTACCAACAACTTTGTCCATGTGTGTATAATCATTGTATTTCCTAAAGAAGCCTTAAAGAACCTCCTTTTTAAAGTTATACACCATTGACCATTTGCACTGCTCTACCAGAGGGTTATATGTTCAATTTAAAAGCCATGCACCAAAATATAATTAAAGCAAAGCCAGCTGCTGACTGTTGATGGAGTACTACAGCATGTCACTGTTTTGTTCCCCCTTTTCTACTCACAAACCAAAAAGAACAGCAAGTACTATCAGCATACTATAGTTGGCAAGACTATTCGTGTTTTTTTCAAGGGGTTAAGAAATTAGATGCCTAACAAATGGCCTATTTGGCATTTAAAATGATAGTTCAAGGATTTGCTATGTGAAAAGTCATTTTGAAAACATACACATTGGCACGAGGTGCGGTCTGTAACACATAAATTTAAGTAGAGCTATGGTGTCAAATCCAAACTGGTCGAGGGGCATATAGTCATTCATGTGCTAGACAAAGAAAATTTATTTGGAAAGGTTTATAAATTTACAAAATGCCAGAGCTGGCTAGGAGGAGAAAAAATTGTTTTCTCATAATTTGCAATTTATGAGTGTCCTTGGAGGAAGTCAAAAAGAAGTTAATAACCGTTTAAACACAAAAATATTTCAGTGTGGTTATTAAGGAAAAAAGCCACAGAGGCTATAAAATATCTCATAATAAAAATACAATTATAGAGAGCTCTTGAGCTACATTGGGATTCTGTTCCTCAACGTAAGGAACTCATGTATGTAAAGGTGCTGCAGAGGCTTTATTGAACAGTTCTGTGCTTTATTAACAGCCGGCAACATGAACATTCTCATATTACAGTCAAGCATTTAGGAAACGTTGCTGCAGTAAACGCATTGGAGAGGTGACTTGTGGCAAGACCATAATGACGGTGCCTTAGCACAGTGCACTATTAACCCCCATCTCACCCATCAATCAACACGAACGCTTATTCAACACTAACGATTAATAAAACATAACACTGTCCCTGCACACACGCACATGGCAGTCCCCTATTACCGTAAAGCACTTAATAGGCGTTCAGCTGCTTTCTACTACTGTATATGAGAGTAAATACACACACATTTTAAAAAAGAGCCAGCACCATAACCACGAATTTCTGTAAGTCATATACCATGTACGTCATGCTTTATGACTTTTATTAAGCTCCTCTCTACATAGTATACAAACTGTATTATTCATTGACTGCAAAGTGTATGTGTGTGCAAAAAAGTCCCTTTAAATGTAACAAACAATTACACTATTAGAAACTATTAGAATAATGAAAATTCATTTTGATTTACCTTAATGCTGTAGTAATGTTAAGAGCAGGAAGCTTAACTAAATAAAAAAATCAGTGTTTGTCTGGTTTGATTACATTTCTGAATGAAGCCCTTTGGTGCCTGACTCTTATATTTTTTAAAATATACCTTTTTCATCCAACATTTCTTCTGAAATTAACACTATTAAACAGCAATCTGTCTTCATTAGAAAAGATATCTGGATACTTTGACATTTATTGCATTTGTTGACCTTGATACACTAACTTCATTACACATTCTCTTTTCAGCTGATGTTATGCAGAAACCATGGAGAAAAATGATCTTGATGCTTGAGAGATATTTAGATATGAAGATTTAGATAAGTATCAGTCCATTATTACCAAAGCCTACTACAAGCCTACATAGGGGCTTCTGATAGGATGTGTCCTAGTGCTTCAGTTATCTATCAGTAGTTAGAGTGATTACAGAACCCTAAAATGTCCACAGGACTCCCAGTAGCAACCTGGTTCCCAGTAAGCATGGGCTGTAATTCATCACTGACCATGTTTTTCATTAGACAACAGTAGCATATTGTCCGTCAAAAAATTTGCACTGCACATGACCTTGACATTCTCAAGTGCTGCTAGTCAAACCAAAGGAGAAAAATGTCTGTGAAATAGACCTGTCTACAAGAAGTTGGTGAAAAACTCCATAAATGTTTATTTGAGCTCTAGCCTTGTTTCATATTGCCACATCATCTATCACTTTGCTCAGTCAAAAGTTCTTCCACACATATGATGTAAAGGGCTGTGAGGGCCAGTGCTGCATGAAGGGTAGTGTTTTTTTCTTTCTGTGCCATGATTTCCTGTCTGAAAAAGCCAGGGAAGTGAATATATCTCTGTGTTATACAATTTATTTAAAAATAATTATAAACTTGATAATGGCTTTAAAATAGTTGCAAATAGGAGTCATTTGAGAAATACAATTCAAGTTATAGCTGTCATTCAAATTATAGCTGTGATTCAAGTTTTAGCTGTCATTTAAGTTATAAATGTAACAAATATACAGCATTAAATAATGAAAAAGTGAAGGTGATCTAACTACCTTCTGAAGGGACAGTGGTGGCCTAGTGGTTAGGACTTTGCCCCTGAAATCTGAAGGTTGCAGGTTCAAGTCCCAGCCCGGGCACCACTGAGGAACCCTTGAGCAAGGTACTGTCCCCACTTCACTGCTCCCCGGGCGCTGTTGATAGCTGCCCACTGCTCCACGTGTGCACGTGTGATGGGTGAAATGCAGAGCAGAAATTTCGTTGTGGTGAACTGTGTGCAGTGGTATTCACAATGATCGGAAAACACAAATCACAAGTCACTGTGTATACAGTATATCAGATACGGATCTGTTCACAAAACATTTATCCAGTTGACTTTTGGTTTGTCCACATGATCTTTAGCAAACTGTAGATGGGCAATGGAGAGCAGTGACTTTCCCCTTACTCATGGATACTGGTGATGCTGGTTGAACCATAAACATAATATTTTAATATCAGTTTCCAAATGAATACAAGATGTAATGAAAATGAAAATAATGGAACACAGTGGTGAAAAAAAATGATTGCAAGCATTCATTTCTAAATTTGTTGATCTATAAAATACATTTGTATAAAATACAAGTTGTTCAGTAAAAAAACCTGAAATATTTTCTTTGTTCTATTTTTTTAAAGAGAAAGAGAGAGTGAGAGAGCGAGAGAGAGAAACCGAGAGAGAGAGAGAAACAGAGAGAGAGAGAAAGAGGGGGGGAGGCAAGACAGAGAGAGAAGTTAACCATGCTCAGATATCCAGTCCACATGTTATCTGGTATGACATCATCATCCTGATCTCATTGTTTTTGTTATGAAGCAAATTTCACCTGCAAATTCCACTATGGGACTTTACACAGGCAGTTTCATGAACATATCTTTAGTTTGTAACAGCAGAAAATCAAGAAGTGTTTGTTGTTTGTTTGAGAATGATACATTTTGGGCGGTGGGTCAAAATGAGAAAGGAATAGAACAATGAACATAAACTGTCACTGTCTTATCCACATTTTCTATTTCCTTTGCTTGCTGCCTTGCTTAAGCTACAGCCAGGCTTTTTGGACAGATATTCATTTACTCATTGCTTCAGCTGTGGGGCCTGCTTAATTTACCTCAGCAGACTGCACTGACACGGCCTTACAAACAGAAATTCATTGCGCCATCTCAGAACATTTATGAACATTCTGTGGTTTCCACCAGAGACAGTGGTAAAGAATCTTTTCTCCCATAGTGCAATGAACACCTCCCCTTATGCCTTTTTTTAAACCTTAAGAATGAACTTAAGCATATGCACTCAGGACATTTAACCAAAAATAAATGAAACTATATCCCCCAGATATCAGCTGTATATCATTCGAATGTGTGTTGTGTGTCTGCCTCAGCTCATTCAGCTGAACAAACAGACTCAAACCTCTATTGGCAGATCAGATGCTCTGGGATCAGGCTCTGTATCTGCACTAATCTTTGTCAGGAAGTGCTAGGAGCAAAACGAATCCAGATAGTCTGGCCCCTCCTTTCCCTGCCTTAGTCACCTGTGTAGGAGCTTTCTACTAATGGAGCTCAACCCTTGTTTTATTACAAATGTCCTCAATCCTGGTCCTGGAGTATCATTCTCTGCATGCTGTAGTGTTCTCCCTGTACTAACACAGAGGTTCTGTACCCTGATTCTGCAGCCTCTCTGCCCTGCACATTTAAGTGCTTACCTGTTCTAACACACCTACTTCAACTTCACCCACTCCAAAAAGCTTTATTAATTGGACAATTAGTTTGGTCAGGGCTGTTGAAAGCAAGCAAAAAAAATGTGCAGAGCAGGGGAGCTCCATGATGTTCAGTTCTCTAACAAAGAGCTTACAAGCAACATTCACTACTGGTGTTTGATCCAGCAATTACCAATACATTTCTTGGTTCAATCAGAATTAGTATTTAAACAGTCCCCCTCATCATGCTGTTCATCATGAGACCAAGAAGATACCTAATGATTGATCAACAGTACCTCACCATTGCGAGACTTCAAACAGAATGTTCTCAGACCGAAGTGACCACTGAGCTTAGAGTGTCATAGAGTGTCATCAGTAGGTTGCTACAGAGACACAGAGAAACTGGAAGAGTCACAGAAAGACATAAAAGTAGACATCTTTTGGCCACATCCCACACTGATGACCTCTTCATTGTGAACAGTTACCTGCGGAACCGGATGATGAAGCCATTCAACTCCATTTAAGTAGGTGAGAAGAACCTAAGTGTCACGTCAGACCATTTGAAACTGTTTACGTCAGCATGTTCTGACAACATGCAAGGATATCTGACCACACTACCAGGCACAGACATCATCATTCTGCATGGGCCAAGGAGCATTTTTGCTGAACGAGGCCCTCAGTGCTGTTCTCTGATAAAAGTCGATTTACATAGAGCAGAAATGATGGCTGGCAACAATGTTGGAGATGTCAAGGAGAACTCAAAACCTTGAATAGAGTGACTGCACTTTCTCCAGACCTGAATCTCATAGAAAACCTATAGGATCAGCTGAGATGCCATGTAGAGGCTCCTTACTCTGTACCCCAGAACCTCAATGACCTGAGGTCCGCCCTTCAAGAAGAGTGGGATGCCTTGTCTCAGCAGCAATATGTCAACTTGTAAACAGCATGATGGTTGTCAAGCTGTAATTGATGCTTATGTTATTGAGACATTTACATTTTTTGTTGTGGTTTACTCACCACTGTTGTTGGTTTATGTTTAAGTAAATCGTTTGAGATGAGGAAATCACTCTTGCACGCTTCTACTTAAATGTCTTACTCTTGTAATCTAATATCACTGTAGTGTGAACTTTTTATGTTTTCCATAAATTTCACCCGAAAGCCAAATATCCCTAACTTTTTGTGAGTAGTGTATATCCCCTTCTCACAATAAATTATATTATTTGTGATGTTGTTATTTACATGAGTACTTTTCCTATTTGCTCTGAATTTTACTGAAATAAGTTAAAGTTCCCTTTGATATTATATGATATATGTATGAGAAGAAACACCATTTCATTAGTTTAATATTTATTACTCCAAAAATGTAGACAATAACAGGGATGGCCCCAAATAACAAGAATTGACAATGTCAGAAGCGGGTGTTTCCACATTTGTCGCAATGACAGCTTGACAGCGACGTCTCATGCTCCTCACTCGCCTCATGATGTTGTTCTGAGGCAATGGGTTCTACTCTTCCACAAGTGCTAAATGCAGTTCTGCCAGGTCATGTGGGGGTGGGGTACGATCATGCAGTCTCTTCTTTAACTGGTCCCAGACGTGCTCTATGGGGTTCAGGTCAGGGGACATTGATGATCATACCATATAAGGCACTCCAACTTCCTGAAGTCGAGCTGTGACAATTCTGCCACGATGTGGTGGCGCATCATCATCCATGAACAGAAAGTTGGGGGTGTGCTGGCGGAATTGGGGATGATGATGGGTTCTGTAATGTTTCTGAGGTAAGGTACAGTGACTGAGCCATGTACAATAACCAAATCTGTTTTGTGCTGACTGGTGATGCCTGCCCAGACTGCACTGACCTCAGCTTATCATTTACCTCGCCTTCTCCAGCACCGATGACGACCATCATTTCTGTGCAAGGTGACCCAACACTCATCAGCGAACAGGACGGTAGATCACTGCTGCATTGTCCAGGTCACATGGTCTTGACCAGGTGACTTGTGAACCTTTTATGAACTGATTTGCTATCTACAGACTAGAAAGCTGCCTCCATTCAAATGTAGGTATTTTCTAGTATGTATTCTTGAATTGTTGTAGATTACTTGTCATCTATCACAAATGAAAACCTCAGCTAACAACAACAGTTTAACATGACGGGCTTTGTGTGTTAAGGATTATCTAATTTCAATAATTATATTGAACAGGGGTTAAAACACATGTCTGAACTTGCATAAAGCAAAGTCAAACTAAAGGTGTTTAACAGGGCTCACCAGCTGGAGGGCCAGTGTCTATAACATTTTGGGATTTCCTTGGTTAGACACACATTGTTCAATTCCCCCAGTTAATTGCCAGGTCTAGGGAGTGTGTTTGAAGATGAAAAATCACCAAACTGTGCTAGACACTGGCCCTCAAGGACCAGAGTTGGAGAACTCTGGTGAACAGATTCAAAAAGACAAGCTGCAGGTGTGAGGAATCATGAGTCAGGAGATCAATATGCCAATCACAAATGTTAGGGGCCATGTAATCCCCTAAGAGGGGAAAAACCATTCTGTAATAAAGCTGGGAGGAGTGGCCGCTGAGCATCATGGGAGTGAGGATTATTGGGGGGTTTCAGCATGTTATGTGGTACAAGATGAAGTTATGCCAGTTCAAGAAGGTTTACCACTATGGCTGTATTACTGTGTGCCTTGGTGTGCACTGATGACGGGAGTCTGTGCTCACCAAAGCCGTGTTTATTAATCTAGTTAATAACCCGGTGAGCCAGACCATTACCATTAGTCTCAGTACACAAGGGCTGAGTACATAAGTCTTTAGGTACTGGTCATTGTTGTGGTCTGTCACTAGTGGGGCCCCACTCCTGGGTCTGTGATGAACTCTGCCAGAAGTTCTGTATCTTGATGCAAGTCTGCTGATGAAACTTTGAGACACACCAAGTTCACGAGCAACAGTAGTGTGAACTCTCCTGCAGAGTGCGCACAGGTACCGGAGCTTTTCTAAAAGCTGGTAAAATACATTAGGGAGAATAAGTATTTGACACATCAGCATTTTTATCAGTAAGGGTATTCCTAAAATTTGCACCATGTGTCAATATCAATTCAGGTATTTAATTCATGCAAAGACATCTAAACATTTAAGTCCATAAATTGAGTTATGTGTAATAAAGAGAAAAGACACAGGAAAAAAGTATTGAACACATGAAGATAACAAGGTGCAAAATGGCTCAGAAAGCCAGGAAATCCCCCGAAATCTGTCAGTATTGAGAGAGAAACCCTTTCACCTTATCAGTACTTATTGATATCAGCTGCTTTAGTCCTAACTGATGGCCTATAAAGGCTTCTCATTACCCAGAAGGCACACAGGAAAGACTTCATGACAGGAAAAAGCAAAGAACTCCCCCAAGATCTTCGTAATCTTATCATTGAAAAGCATTCTAATGGGAATGGTTATAGGCTCATGTCCAGAATTCTGAATGTTCCTGTGAGCACTGTGGGGGCCATCCAAAAATGGAAAGAGCATCAGTTCACCATAAACCGACCACAATCAGGTGCTCCACATAAGATTCCTGTCTGAGAAGTCCAAAGAAAAATCAGGAGAGTTCTCCAAGAGCCAAGAACCACTCGAGCAGAACTCATCAGCATCAGCAGGTACTGTTGCTTCAAAGAAAACCATATACAATGCACTGAATCGCTATGGCATCCATGCACGCTCACCACGCAAGACTCCAGTGCTCCACAAAAAGCATGTTGAGGCTCGGTTAAAGTTTGTGAAACAGCATTTGGAGAAGCCTGTTGATTACTGGGAGACTATAGTATGGTCAGATGAAAGCAAAATTGAACTTTTTTGCGGTCATTCTACACACCATGTTTAGAGAAGAAATGGCACTGCCAACCAACCCAAGAACACCATACCAACAGTTAAGTTTGGGGGTGGAAGCCTCATGGTTTGGGCCAAATGTTTTTTGCTATCTGGGAATTGCTAATCACAAATGACAAAATGACCAAACAAATCACTGAAAGCTTCATCAAATTAGTTACTCCTGAAAAGACAGGTTACTATTCTCAGATAAACCATTCATTTAGAGATAGTAATATATAGATGAATCACAGTCAGAACAAAGTATTTGTTTACATTAGCTTGATAACTAGCTATTGAGCTAGCTATGACTAGCAAGATAGCATTTAAACTAGCTAGGAGGGCAGAAAACATGAAACACACACACACACAGACACACACACCACACACACACACACACCAAATCTAGATCAATATTCAGACTTTGAATTCAGATTAATTCAGTATACTTATACTTAAATTCCTACAAATGTGCAGTTGTGCTACATACTCCAACAAAAAGACCTATTCATTTATTCTTGTTGGATTTAATGATTAATCATTTTTTATTCCACAATTAGTTACCATCCACTAAACCAATAAAGAGGTACAATTGTCCAGATGTCTGTTTCACATCAGATCATTCTTTGTAATAACAGTAGATTTAAGATGCTGAACTGCTTATAGTATTTCTTCAGTGCAGTCCCAGTAGATGAATAAACTAATTGGCTGTATTCCTACTTGTGCACACTTCACATGCAGAGTTGTTGCATTCCTAATTAAAAAATGGCCACAGCCTTCTGGCCTTATGCATGTTTAGTGTTGTTTAATAGAGCTGGAATGCTTGTCTCATCTATCACAGTTAGGCCTTTATTCATGTCAATGTCTGAGCCCAAGAAGTTGAGAATGTGGCATTTGGAGCCTGCATAACTGTGAAATATGTAGTGTGAAATTACAACATTATCCACACACTGGGTCTCACAAATCAACTTACATAATACGTACATTTTAGAAATATGCTGCCTTGAATGGTCACTAACTAGCAGTATAACATTTCTTTTTCAGTTACAAGAACTCCAAAGCGTTCTCCAAAGAACTAAAAATGTCTGAGTAAAATAACAGAGAAGGGCTGAACTTAAATGAAAAATATGCATAGTTTACGTCATCGGTTTTACTTCTGTATTGTGTATTTTATATTTCAAATTAGACAAGAGGGATGTAGGTGTCATTGGATAAAGTCTGAAATGTACACCTAGTTCCATAAACAAAAAGCAGATTATCTAAAGTGATGCAGTGAGAAAAAGAATAACACCTCCCCGAAGAGAGAATTCCTGAGCAATTTTATGTCATTTGTCACAGTATTTTAGGTTTCAGTCCCCCACATAATAAGGTTTATGCTAATATATACACACATTTTTTGTTCTCTCTTTACCAAACCTCACCAACAGTTCCACTACAAATAAACAACTGCAAGACACTGATTTTTTACCAAAGATACAATCTTTGCTTGTTTGTTTTTCCACCACTATGTCAGAACTCTGACTTTTGGACAAGTGGCAATGCTTTTAGCAAGTGCTAATTGTGTTTCTGCATATTCTGTGTATTTCCATAAAATGGAGCCATACAGACTATACAAAGAACCCAGCCAGGGGACAAATTTTTCTCTTGTGTTAAACAGTTTGGACTGGAATATCACATCTGGTTAAAGCACTGTGACTGTTCACTGTAAGCTCTTTTGTATTACTGACAGAGCATTTGAAATATTCTTTTAGCTGCTGCACCTCTGTAGTACCTTGAGTTTAGTTTGTCACTTAAATGCTCATCAGGCTGCAACTTTAAACTCTGAATAAATCAAAAATCATTATACATTGGGTACGGAAAGTATTCAGACCCCCTTAGATTTTTCACACTTTGTAATATTGCAGCCATTTGCTAAAATCATTCAAGTTCATTTTTTCTCATTAATGTACACACAGCACATCATATTGACAGAAAAACAGAATTGTTGACATTTTTGCAGATTTAGTAAAAAAGAAAAACTGAACAATTACATGGTCCTGAGTATTCAGAACCTTAACACTCATATATTTAACTCAGGTGCTGTCCATTTCTTCTGATCATCCTTGAGTCCAGCTGTGTTTGATTATACTGATTGGACTTGATTAGGAAATCCACACACCTGTCTATATAAGACCTTACAGCTCACAGTTCATGTCAGAGCAAATGAGAATCATGAGGTCAAAGGAACTGCCTAAAGAGCTCAGAGACAGAATTGTTGCAAGGCACAGATATGGCCAAGGTTACAAAAAAATTATGGTTTATATATATATAGGGCTTGACATTGGCAATGCGGGATAACACAAGATAACAGACTGCACAAGGTGCACACAAGACAACATTAAGTGCATTAAGTTCTGGTTGATATCTTAGCTATAGCACAGACTGGTGGTAATAAGGCTTGGGTACCATTTGTATGAACACTAATGAAAAATTTGGTTGAAATTTTTGTGTAGTTGGTTGAAAGAGGGGCTGTGACTACAGTTTAATGCACCTAAATTTGGACATGTTTAAGATGTTTACTTTGACTTTTTTGTTTGTTGGTGCAATGTGCCTTTTCCACTAAATCAGGGTTCCTCTGGGGCCCAAGCAGTGTTTCATGCTCAAATACACCTGGCAAAACTTTTTATCCTCAGCTAGACATGACCCTCCAGGACCAGAGCTGAGGACCTGCGCTCTTCAGGGCCTGTTGGAACACAACTACATGCTTAGAGCTGTTTAGCTCCCTCTAGTGTGGTTTAGTAGCAGTAAGAATGTGAGTCAATGTCCAGGTCATTCTGGTTACACAGTGGGAGAGCGTCCAGACTGATTAAACACAACTACCAACAACAAACAGCCCTTTGTGTGAACATTTTGAGGGATTTTAAAGTGCTAGAAAAATGTAAGTTCTTTCATTAATAGCGTTTGTATTCATTAACCATTTATTAGCTATTCCTTTTTAGTTATCCCTTACAAATAAGGTATGGGGTTTCCATTGTTTTCAGCGATGAAGAACCAATGAGCAATTGTGAGCAAGTCTTATTCAATTCAACACTGCAATAACATAATTAAACATATTCCCGTGTACTATCTCACACAAGCACGTTGTTATGGTAAGGATATTAAATGTATTTATTTTCTAAGTAGACCATTATAGCCTTTTCTACTATATAGTCCCTGATAGAAAATGAACTCTTACCGGATATGTACTTATTTAGTACTTAGTACACTTGCGCATAATACACTATTATATATTTTCTTTTCTTTTACAAAACATGCTTTGCTGTAAATACATCAGAAATATTATTTAATAATATTTTTTAAATAAATGTTTAAAATAAAAAATAAATGTGTATGTGCGCGTGCGCGTGGGTGAACGTTTGCGTTAGCTCTTCTTTTTTATATTATTTAATAATCATTTTTAAATAAATGTTTAAAATAAAAAATAAATGTGTATGTGCGCGTGCGCGTGGGTGAACGTTTGCGTTAGCTCTTCTTCTGTGGTGTTTGGAAGACTCTGGCACGCCCACCTGAGCCGTTTCTGCTGACCGCAAGCACATGATTTTGATGGTGTTTACCTGCAGCTGACACGACACACAATGGACTATTTCCTACTCTTCCTTACATTTTGAGCTTCACGGATGAAGGAATTGCACTCGTTAGCGCGAAAGAGGCCACGAAACCTTTTATAGGACCTGGCGGATTTGCGTCGAGCCCAGGAAGTGAACGTAAGCGCTGCCTTATGCTGTGGACAGAGGAGCCTCGCTGTGTTACACCGTCAAGCTAGCAGGAGAGCTGGAGAGGCAAGTTTGCGTTAGCGGGGTCAGGTTTTAGGGTTTACCACGTTGTGATATATTGAAACGACATGATAACTAAAACCAGCCGCGACTATCGCCGAAAGCTAGTTGTCGATTTGGCTAACTAGCTGAGATAGAAGCCTAGATTACTCGCGCGCTGCCTTGGAAGTTCATACCTACTGACAAGGAAGTCAGCGATTAGCTGACTGGTTAAATGGCGTTTGAGTGTTGTCATGAAGTGTATAAAGTGTTGTGTTAATACAAACATATTTTAACGTTATCCTGGCTTATTGTTGCCAGAAAGACACTTGCTGCTGAAATAAATGGCTTTCAAAAATTTGCATAGCTGTGTCACACTATTGCAGAATACACTGTCTGGTAAAGTATATACAGGTACATCTTAAAAAATAAAATAAATATATATAAAGAGAGAGCGTGAAAAAGTTGAATATTTCTTGACATTCTTTTCAGAAAGTGAAATTTATATATTATATAGATTCATTACTCATAGAGTGAAATATTTCAAGCCTTTTCGATGATTATGGCTTATAGATAATAAAACCCAAAATTCACTGTCTCTGAAAATTAGAATATCACATAAAATACATTCTAAAAGGATATTTTAAACAGAAATATCAGGCTTCCAAAAGTATGTTCATTCCCATGCACTCAAAACTTGGTTTTTCCTCCCTTTGCATTAATTACTGCATCAATGTGACGTGGCATGGAGGCAATCAGTCTGTGGCACTGCTGAGGTGCAATGGAAGCCCAGGTTGCTTTAATAGCAGCCTTCAGGTTGTCTGCATTGTTGGGTCTGGTGTCTCTCATCTTCCTCTTGACAATATTCCATAGATTCTCTATGGGGTTCAGGTCAGGTGAGTTTGCTAGCCAATCAGGCACAGTAACATCCTGGTCATTGAACCAGCTTTTGGTACCTTTGGCAGTGTGGGCAGGTGCCAAGTTCTTCTGGAAAATGAAATCAGCATCTCCATAAAGCTTGTCTGCAGAAGAAAGCATGAAGTGCTCGAAGACTTCCTGGTAGATGCACCTTTGCAGGTGTTTTGAGTTAATTAGTTAATTATTAATATTACACATTACAAAACAAAAATATTTACATCATGTTCAACAACCATCATAATGTTTATTATTTCTGAATATGTTACATGCAAGATCAACTGGATAAAGTGCATCAGAAGGACAGTAGTGCTACTTTTGAAAAGGCTGCACTGTTCTCTGTTTTAAAAGGACTGACTGTGTTTCTGGCATGCTCCTAATATATTCATCGTTGTGTTGCCCCTCTACTTTATTACACTTCTTATATGTGTGTGTTTCTCTAGCTCTGTTTATTGGGAATCACACATGCACACCTGAAGTATTTTCCATTTCCTCATCATGGGGGTCATCGAGGAGACAGATGTGGAACGTGAGTACCAGTTTTCCGCATGCATCGCCTACTCGTGTGTCATGGTAGTGAAAAAATTCCCTGTTGCTCAGGTCTGTTCGTACATATTGGTCTTTACAACATGCTGCTCAGATGAGAGCAGAAAAGTCATGCCTTGATTTAAAGGTTGGAATTATGAAAAAAACTTTGAGCTCTTTATGAACAAGGGATGTAATGTAATTTCAGTCATCCTTGACCAGATCTAAGGATCTGCAGTGTTTTTGCACATCTGGAGTTCTGCAGTAACGTAAATGAAGTGACTGATTAAACAAATCAAACAAGTCCCAATTAAAATTAGTTTTTTAATTAGTTAATTTTAAATCAAACACATTAGGGAGTACTGTGGAATCTGCCATGAAACTGCCTGTGAGTCTGTATTTCTGTGAAGGTTTTCAGTCATTCAGTTAATTTCATTGATCAGTAGTAGAATCAACAATGACAAAGACATAAGTGTAATAATTAAATTCTTGACTTTGCTACCTGAGAGAAAACGTTACCCAATTAGGTATTACAGAAACTGGAACATGAGTTTACCTTCTGTAATGGACTATTTGAATACTAGGCTTTATTAATTTGGTGCTAAAATACATATAGGGCAATCTAATGTTTCTTGTATTCCAGTTCATTGGTGGGCAATGGTGCCCTAGTGGTTCGGACTTTGCCCTTGTGAACAGTCCTAGCCCAGACACCTCTGAGGCTCCCTTGAGCTGTTGATAGTTGCCCTGTGCCCCATGTGTCCATGTGTGTGATAGGTTAAATATAGGTCATTTTGTGTGTGATGAGGTGACAAACACAGTCACTTTCACTTCACTTTCATGCCATTGAAATGTCTAGTTGTAGTAGAACTGCAGATCTCTGAGGTTTAGGTATCAGGGAATGTTCAGAAATGATCAGAACTGACTGATTACCAGACTGATCCTACTGCTTTGACTGTCTATAATATTATGTTACTTTTAAAACAAAATTCCCTTAAATGTAATAAATGTAACATTGGACTACATTTCAGTGGCAGTGGTCATTCGCCACTGCTGGCTTGTTTTCATCTATGCTTAGGTGTAATCTGGATTTGGGAAGCAGTATGGGATTGAAGCATTTTTCTGCCCTAGACAAACATTATGCTTTGTTTTTAAATGATTTTACTGCATAAGTATTTGCAAGTTATAAATGTCTTTGAAGTAGTAATAATACAGACTTGAATAAATTACAGGTGTCTTGTAATATGCAGTATTTGCATGATAGAGATTCAGAAAACATTTGCAGAGAATGTCTCACTTTGAAATGTCTTACTTTAGATCTAAGCCTTGTGAGTTTTGTTTACAGGTCAATTCTCTTAGTAATACATTTGGCCCAGGGTGCACAGTTAATCGCTCTAATCCACCTAGTCTGCTTGAACATCCACATGTTGTGTTTTAAGATTACCCTAGTTATATGTTTTCAGAAGTTTCAAAGAGCAGTAAAATGCTTTCTGCATTCTGCCTGGAGTGAATAATACTACAGTACATTACTGAGTGGAAGATGGTCACATGCTATGTTGTCATTAACCTTTGGCAAGAACTAACATCCTGTTGAAATTGAGATCTTTCTTGTCATGCCATTCAGAGCAATTGCTTCATGGTATCTTGTGACATTCTAGACATACTGTTGCTTGTTAACACCATTAAAAGGGCTTTAAATAGACAATGTTTGACAATAACTAAATGAAGCAGGATCATGCATTAGAAAGGTGGCAGTAGGAAACATTTCTTTGCTCGCATGTTGGTGCTGTCTGTAAATGCATGTTCACAATGGTCAATTTATGTAAGTCAAAATATAACAACTTTTAATGCAAGTCAGATGTTGGGAAAAACATTGAACACATGCTTTTGTGTGCATGTACTTGAGGCTAATTGGACATATCATAATTTATTAGCTATTCAAAGATAGTATTTTATAATCAAGTCAATGGTTAGTAATGGACCACCAACTTTTTTTGATGTGAATTCAGTCCTGGTCTGTGTGTGTGCTTGTCCAATCAGAGGTGACCTTAGCCCTGCTGGATGCAGCAAATGACAAGGATGCAAGTGTGCAGGAGCAGGTTCGGAAATCCATCCTGACACTGGGGAACCAGCAGCCAGATAAAGTGCTCTCCATGTGTCAGGACTACCTGGTTAAACACTCCAAGGTCAGAAAACTTTATAGACTTTATTAGTAATGAAAAGCAGAAAAATGGACGGGAATACACTTCTGTTTTAGAATCAACTTATGTTTAAACCTGAGGGATTTTTGAGGGTAGAAAGAGCTGAGGTGGCGCAAAAATGTGCATGCCCAATTTTAACTCACTACTTTCTGTTGGTTTAAGTTATTTCATGTTATGCTTTTTGCTAACTGGCACCTTGTTTCAGAATGACCAGTTCACTATTACAAATGCTACAGCCATGGATTCTTAAAGTCACTTTTACTATTTACTAAGTCTAGCTGGTCATCAGGGCAGCCCTTCCATGAGCCTTCTTGTGACCATCTATCATTTCCTTCCACTGCTGAAGTGGCTAAGCATGTGATCCTTCTCATGATGTGACTATTTTTCTTGCTTCACATTAAGCAATATGCTTTGATTTTATGCAAGAATTTATATCATGTGGGGTCCTTGTGTGACTCTTTGTTACATCTACTATTCAGATCATATGGCTAGCCCCCGGTCTTATACTGAAACAACTACATAGCTTTTGGTGGATATATTCTTTGGTAAATAAATATTTAGCATGCTTTTCATTTTATAGCTTGTATCTTGATGTGATGAATCTTCCAGAACTAATTAATGCTAAATATTTAGACATACAGATAGTTATACCTGGAGGACATGGAAATTTTTTTAACATCAATCTTAGAACTTTAAGTTAGACTCATAGTTTTACTAAAGATAGACTATGATACAGATTTGTGCAAGATCCCTGTTGTGGATCTGTTTCTGTGCCTTTAAAATAAGCACTTTCTTGCCCTGCTGTCTGTAACATGGTAAACATGAACCTCTCTTTTGTGTAGTTAGTAGCAGGGCACAGAGTGGTGGTTCTGCAGACCATAGAGCTGGTGGTTAAAAGCAAAATTGATGACATCAGTTACCCTAAAATTAAGAACATCATATCACTGGCCTCAGATGAGATGACCAGGTCTAAGGTTTGTTTTCAGTTTGGATTTTTTATTTCAGAATGATCCTCAGTTCTTCAAAATGGATTTTGATATTCATTTATGTGGTGTCCTTTTTTCTCTACAGGAAGTTGCTGCTGAATGGCAACAAGCAGCTAGTAATATTTTGGTCGCTATAGGGAACAAATATATCAATGACATCATGGAGGAGATCCTTAGCAAGTTCCAGCCAGGGATTCTACCTCACTTCTTTGTGGTCCAGACTTTAGCCAGTCTGTCAGATTCCAATGGTAAATATTTCCTCTGCCTATGTTTTTTTGACGGAGAATATTGGGATGCCATTTAATATATTCCTTTACTTCTACAACGTAACTTTATACTTCACACTCAGTCTTAATAGTGATATCTCATGTGGCTCTGATAGATTTGGCAGGTTTGAACATTTTGTCAGGGAAACCTAAAGTATATTCCCATTTCTTCTCTCAGCCTCTCTGTTATTATGCTCTAGTTTGGATCAGTTTTGCCCATATTATTTCCACCTTTCTTTTATTTGTTTTTACTCCCCTCTGTACAGTCATTCTAGCTGATGTTTTGTTTGTAACTACAGTTTATGGCATGGTGCCATTCCTCAGTGCAATCTTGGGAACCTTGTTGCCAATGTTGGGCATGGCCAAGCAGGACAACTTGAAGTGGGTCTTTTCCTCTGGTAAGTAGGACTCTATAAAATTAATTTTTATTTTATCCTAAATTCTGTTTTGTTTTTTCCTTAATTCCATTTTCCTTTTTTATTCTTTTATTCTTTGTTTCAAATATAATCAGGTTTATGAACCTAAAAAGTGTCTATGACTGACTGTAAATGGTTGTCACACGTGTTCTTGTCTTATCGTGTGCTGGCAAAACATACAAAAGAGTTTTTCTCCTGAGTCATAATCGTGTTGGTATTGGTTTGTTCTAAACTTAGCACTAAGCATCATATTCCATCATTTTTAAGGACTTCAGTGTTTCAGCGAGCCTCTTCGCCGTAGCTGACTGTTTATTTCTTTGCTGTGTCTGAGCATGTGTTTGTTTGTCTGGAAAGCTGTCCCACCTCAACAGCCAACATGTACAGGGTGGTGCAGCGGCCAAGAGTAATTAGAAGCCATTGCTTTGCTTTGCCCACACACCGATTTCAGCCAGTCTTACAACATTTAGTGTTTTACAACAGATTCCATTTTATTTGTTGAATTCTGCAATTCTGCCCACATTTTCCATATTGTGGAAATCATTGGGCTCTAGGTAAGCTTACAGTTAATTAACCTTAGGATTAAGATTATAAAATATTGCGTATGAGTGGCTAGTTAGATCATCCTACCATTACTTTGGTTGATCTTGATGTTGAGGTTCATCGTTTAGCTGTTTTTAAAGAAGCATAAGTAAAACTAACATGTGTGTTGTGTGCCTTTTAGCTCTTTATCGCTTCAGTGAGAGCATTTTAGAATACCTGGCCAATTTGGACAAAGCCCCGGACCCCACTGTGCGCAAGGACACCTTCTCCAATGAAATCTACACTGCGTATGACGTGCTCTTCAACAACTGGCTACAGAGCAGAGAACCCAAGGTACACTGAATGAGACAGTGCAGGGAATCAATTAGAACTAACTAAGTTTGCTAGTCAAAGAGAGCTTGTTGTTTGAAAAGAAGTCATGATGCTGTGCTGTCTGGCAGTTATTGTGCTGCCTGACAGAAAAGCAGGTCTGTTTAGTAAATCTAAATCTAGTTTAAAGTTAGATGGGTGATTTGGCTGTTTAAAGACAGGCAAGTCAAGGTCTAACATCTGCAGCTCGTAGCCAGGATGTAACCATGTTTGTAACTGAAGAAGAAAAAATTCATAAGAATGCTCATTAAATATAAACTAGCACTGCAAATGTAAAACATGTTGCATTTAATGAAGCACTGGATCTTATGTTTGAATATATAATTGTAGACAAAGTTCCAAGTGAGTAAATAGTGGTGTAGACAGGAAAAGTGTAAATTACCCTGAATTAGTTGCTCTTCATTGTTTCTTAGACACTTGTTGTACAGATCAGTCCCTTTGAGTTTATGTCTGGAAAAACATATACCAAGCCTGCGGTCGAGATTTGTAATGAGTAATTTGTATACTTTTTAAAAAAATTTTAATGAAAATTTGTTCAGTTTGGGCTTTGGGAAATAAACACCTGAGACGTTTAAAAGAATGTAACTCATAGGACTGTGATGGTATCAGATTTGGAGTCACAAGAGAAGATTTCTAAATGATTACACAAAACAATTGCTCCATTGTCAAAATGTTTCATAGATTACCTGATTGTTTAATAGTTAAAGGTCTAGTAATGAACCATAATCAGGTCTGATAATCTTGTACTTCAGTTAATGTGCAGACACCATAACAGTTACAGATTAGAGTTTTACTTATAAAGATTTGTATTATTAAAAAAAAGAATTTTTAAAATTGTTTTTATTTTTTATTTTCATTTTCTCATTCGGGCTCCGCGGTGGTTAGCACTGTTGCCTCATAGCACTAAGGTCCTGGGTTCGATTTCAGGGTCGGCTGCAGGTGCCTTCCTGTGTGCAGTTTGCAAGCTCTCCCCGTGTCCGTGTGGGTTTCCTCCTGCAGTCCAAAGGCTTGCAGTTTAGGTGGATTGGTTACGTGTGTGTGTGTGTGTGTGTGTGTGTGTGTGTGTGTGTGTGTGTGTGTGTGTGTGTGTGTGTGTGTGTGTGT